>QNGE01000465.1:52279-84585 GCA_008508345.1 Paragonimus westermani
TGACGCTCTCGCTTTCTCATTGGTCGGCTCGACTCCGCTTGAAGCTCGTTTGTTTCAACGCGTGACGCACTTAAACAACTTGTTTTACTCCGGTGCTCGTTATAACAAAATCCGATACTGGAGCAGCGTGCCGTGCTGACTGGTCCCCGCGCTGACACACAAGTCTGTTCGTGTTTTCGACACTGATTGGCCGTAGACTTCTGCGAATCAATGGTTGACTTCATATCGATGCTTTCGTCCAATCCAATCCCTTTACAGACAGTGCGTTCATTTACTCACTCAACAATAAACGCCTGTGATAATATCGTAAAACTCCAAAGTGGAATAACTTAAAGTGTTTCTTTAAACCGTGAACAATTTAGCAGAATAATCTACCTCTTCAACCGTCTGGNTTAAACCGTGAACAATTTAGCAGAATAATCTACCTCTTCAACCGTCTGGTGCTTGAGATAGATGCATATCCTAGAACCTATGTTGATAAGACTTTTCAGCTTGTATTCACCTTGGTTTCATTTAGTGGTCTGAGGGTTGTGAAAATGAATTGAAAAGTACAGGGTAAAATGCAAACGTGTCACCTATTTTTTTAGATTGCGCCGTAAATATGTACTGACTGTTCAATAGACTTTGATGTTAATAGGCAATAAACTAGTCACGAAAATGACTTGAGCAACAAACATCAAGCACCACGCCATTCAATGGCACAGCCCAACGCTATTTGGTTGAACGTCCCATAACCGTCAATTGCGAGACGATGTTGCTCATGAGTGAAAGTGCTCATACTGTTCACTGTAACAACTTCAGGAGGACAGGTATTCTGTAGCATGCATTCTTAGGGGAAAGGAGGATGTAAGAACCGTGAGTCACTTATGTTAACGCCAAAGTTCAACTCTGTGGCTGTAGAGGTCAATAGAAACTGAACGCGGAAGGAAGCGGGATTGTTTAGTGAGCTGACAAACACAGAAGAATAAAGTTTTCTGGGACAACTAGATTTAGAAGGCTGAAGTGCAGCAAACACGGTTTTATAGTAAACCCATCAGTATGCTTATGATGAATTGTCAGACAGTCTTAAGACAGTCAGTATCGCAGCTGAGAAGACGTTTGAATTTTCCGTTCAAGAGGTGGATGAGAGAATGAGGTGCACGGTTTTGGAAGAAACGTGATAGAAGAGCCGTGGGTAGCTGGACAGCACGATTAGGGGGGATATTGTCAGCAAGGTTAGGCGTGTGCAGTTAGGGGATTGCACCGAGTTCGATGAGATACGCGTCCTTGTTACCTCTTTCAGAAGCAACTACGTGGATGTTTTTTTTTTCAAAGTACTAACTCCGTCTGAAACAAGTGTGCATACTCAAAACTCCGCACTTCGCTGGTTTTACTGCAAGGTCGGTTGTCAAGAGCCGTGTGTGTAGACAGTGTACACACACTTGCAAATGCGCACTGCCTTCATCATACGTTCTAATACAATGCCTTCAGCACACCGATGATAGTGGAAGGACAGGATTTAGGAATGTCGTTGATAGGTGATAGAACTAATGAAGAATAACGCAGAATTTCTAGGTAAATCCAGCAAGTGCTGAAGTTTGTACTGTGTACATAAACAGACAACGACTGGACTGATTAACTTGTTCTTTATCAAGGATTTGATGGGCAACATAGCATATAGGTAGAGGACTGAAAAAAGAGGATGAACTAAGAGCCTTTAAATAGGGATTCAGAGGAATCAAAAGTAGCGAATGTTAAATTACTTATCACCTGAGAGAAGTCGACGATACAAAAAGACTCCGCTGATGAATAAGTGGTTCACTTCCAAATGATCCATCTACTAACTTATGCTGTACTATACACGTAATCTAATTAGTAGATACTGGTAGACAACTAGGCAGACCGCTGTATTTCACACATCTGTAAATAAGCCAAGTAACCGTGAATTTCTACTCAGACGAAAACTGACCCACTTTTGCTGCCTGAGTATATCATTCAGGTGAAAATGGCGCTGGGGATTCTTTCATAGAATTCCTGAAAAAAAAATTAATAGGTGTCGTACATCCACAGAAGTTTATAATTTTTGCATAGCGTAAGCCTCCCGACAGTGTGAATGTTGTTAGAAAAACAAAACCAATTGAACGGGAATGACAAAGACGATGGTGTAGAGTCTGGCTAGAATCAATGAAACTTATTTTCCGGTTAGTGCAAGTGAATCTAGTGGCGTAATAGCTAACCCCTTGCCGGGAGGCTCAAACTGCCAATCTTTCACACTGTGCTCAGCCGTGTTACCACTGCTGTACGTGGCCACGAAGGACCATGTGCACAACGTCAATCCCAACTGCCCGTATAATTTACCACTATTATAATGTATATCTTTCATACGTATCCCTATTCACCGATCACATTATATACCTGCCAGGCATTCTTCACGTCGTTAAACGTTCTGATGTTCTGAATTGGTACTATGAACTTTCGTTTGAACTCTCCCCTTTTGTTTATTTTGTACCACCTCATTAAATGGCTTACGCTATCGTATTATTGAATGATGCTTGCTGACGGTTAAATTCCGTGCTCAGAGTTCACTAGCCATTACCTATTTGGGTACAAAGCCGGTTTTATCCCGGTGAACATTCAATATACTGGCTTGCCCTGCCCCGAATCAAGAGGTTTACATAGAGACCACGCGCACCCGTGAATCTTGATTGATTCTACAGGTGGTGACAGCTAGAGAGTAGAGAACTACGTCTTTTTTATGAGCTGTAAACAATGATGAGGATATACAGCATCTGCTAGTTCCATGCTGACGGTTATGCGGCCGTAGTCGGCGGATGAAAGATATTTGATTGGATAAGAGGTAAATTAGTAGGAACGCTTTGGGTACGAGACGAATTTAGTTGATTAAGGTCGGTAGGCCCACCTGTAAAAATGTGCATGCACCTTACATCTGATTTTTTTCGCCTTGCACAGCTCTGTTGATCTGCCACCACCCCGCCTCCTGTTTGGCTGGCAGACGTGAAAAACGTCAATAGATTATCCAGGAATTGGCAATTCTCTCACTGCGTCGTGTGGTGGGGAGCCATAAACTGGTGGAACCAATGACAACTTCCTTTCCCAGCTCCCTTATTTTACTGCCTAACCCTGTGAATTTGTGATTGTTTCTTTCCGTCATTCAGTTTGATTAAGCTGCCGCAGTCTCGTACAGACTTTCCTGATCCTTAGTCGTTCCGAACAGCTTTGGATATTTTCACATTCGAAGGAGAGGGCCTGCTCAGTCACTGCGCTTCGTTGGGTTGCATGTTGTGTAAAGAGGGACTTCATTATAGCTGTATATTTAGTGTCTACAGAAATGTTAGCTGTTTCGACCCTGAAGTGTTTCATCGGTAGAGTGGTTGACAAAAGTGGTGAATAAGAATGAATCCACTGGTCCACTGAACAACAGTCTCTAACTTCACTGATTGGGATTGGCAGATTGGTTTAGTGTTTTGAACGACTACATTCTTCCAAGAACTGAACTTATTCACATGCTTCTACGTTAACAATGACAATACTCTATGTTCATCTTAGTTCGCTTTTTATTTCAACAGTTCACAACTTATTTGGAATGTGATATGAACCAGCTGATGGTTTTCATTCAAAACGGTCTCTCCAAACCCTGCTAACACTGTTAGCGTGCAAGTTCTGTCCAGCAGTTGGTGTTTAAATATTTCAACGTTGTGCAAACACAAATGCGACCGCAATGTTTTGTGTACGTTAATTTTTTGATATTCCTTGTTTTCCGTAATTTGGCCTTCTTCAAAATATGGACTGTCGATTCCCTAATTCCCATATCTTTCTACTATGTTGTTTGTACTATTGTGATGACGTGCTACCGTCCAGTACTAACTTTAAAACACCCATGTGTAATCCATCCACCTAGGGCGTTTCGGTAATTAGGTCAAGAAAGTAGTTCTTTCTTCTTGGTACGTGGTGAACTGGAAACTCTCACATCTCCAACCATAAAGCGCAACGAGAAGGTTTTCATTAAGCCCCTAGTTGAGTTGGTCTAATCCAAACATTTATGATCAGTCTCCACATCAAAACGTCGGCACAAATAACACGGTTACCATTTGTCCACGAATAAAGCGGTCGCCAGACATTCTGAACAATTGAATTCTGCAATCGGTAATGCCCGTCTGACATCTGTTATGGTGTTTTATTTTTCGGCAACATTGCTCTGACTCTCACAATTCTCACATCTGCTGTGACACCCATAGTTTCGACCAATCAGGGGCAAGTCCAGAATCAGTCGTCCGTTCACCATCAGCTGTCGGATTGTGACAAAAGCTGGATTGTCTTTTTCAGCCAGTGAAACCCACAATTCTTTTGCAATAGTTCATAAGAAGCATCTGCTACGGTCGACATTCTTGACGAAACGACTGGAAAGACCAACGCAATCAAAAGTTTGCTCTGGTACCTCCTCTGGTGTAGACATGGGAGCTGCTTCAATCATCACTGATCTCTGTCAGATAAACGGACCTCACCTAGACTGGCGTCGTTATCCGGAACTACCAGTATGTTTACTCAGTTGCGACAGGACATTTTTGTTCCCTGAGATAATTTGCTTCATTTTCTGTAACACAATTGGAGCGTGTGAGTTCTCTGGCTCTTCTGAACTGTAAATGACGATGTTCTCACCATAGAAAACAGTATTCCTTAGTACCTTCAGGCTTGCCAGCAACAATTACTCGAATGTGAATAGCCCACCCCACAACATGAGATCAGTAAATGTAGACCGATGCTGCTTCTCCAGCACTGAAAGCTGTTTTGTATTGATCCGATTACTTGATTGACTCGTGTCAATACTTTGGACATAATTCTAAGTTTGTGAATGTCTTCTTGTCCTGAAACTTGACGAAGACTTCTGCCACCTCTGACGTAGCCATAACTTTACTAAGTGTGCCTCTTGCTGAGTTTCATGGCTAACACGAAATCAAAGCTTTCTTTTAGGATATCCCATCAACCAGACAGACAAACTGAACTGGCTGTTCATTTCTTTGGTGATATATCCAGTCAGCGACTCAACTGGCGTTCAACTTTTCCGTCTGAATACACCGAAGCTGTTCCGTCACAGAATGGTCAGAAACATTCCAACTCGATTGGGCATCTGTGTCCAGTTCACCGACGATAGTGATATGGGTATTGGCCAGTAATGAACAATCCTCGGAACTCCTTGATACCATCGTTTATTGAGCAGATGTCAAAAGTTAGAACTGGGGTGTAATTGGTTTGATCTAAACGCCCTCTGACCTGCTCATTTTCATCAGCGGAAGCAGTCCACAACTTGTCACAAACTTTCCCTCCTTCACCCCAACCCTGATTTCAGTAAACATAAGAGTATGTGACCCACTTGTGGTCTGCTTTGTGCCCGACAAAGGTGCGAGCGACCGTGTGATCATATTGTCAGCAAGTCGGACACGTGTGCTGCCAGTCCAGCGAAATCAAAGTTAACTCGACCCATTATTCAAAAGACCATTGCACTTAGTTGACATACTTCACCTTGTCTGGACTCAATAAACGCAGCAAAATTCTATGCTTCTGTGAGAAATTATACTCAGTAAATAATGCTATCTACTTCTGTCTGAACTTCTATCTTATGAGATTTCCTGCCCCGAACAACCGGTCATAGGTTAAACGGGGTTCATAATGTTGTAGGCAATATGCATTATTTCGACCAATGAGTGGTTTACAACACATCGTTCACTTAGTGGACCTCATTCGCAACGAGTTGGAAGGAACCTTCTCCAGTTTAACCACTAATCTGCTTCGAACATAAATCGGCCCATTTAATAATCATAAAGTTTGTTTAACCCGAAAGAATTTCATTTCATTCACCGCAAATTCATGTGTTCGTTTAGGAGAAGGAATTTACGACAAAGTCTTGCAAAACAGAAGCTGCAATCAGACCGGTTTAAGTCAGCATAATTGGGGAAGGAAAAAGTAGACCAAATCAGCCTGATCGCAAGCCACTTCAGTGTAGACAGTTCACCAACCGGTTGAAATGAACAGTCCATCACGGACGCGTGGTTGGACAGACACGTTCTAATCAAAAAACTCTTTAAGGGAATGTACATCTACTGGCCGTTGCGATCCATTACGATTCATACACGAGATTGTGGTAGTTGAATCATGGTCAAACACGGTACCAACTGATTCCGTTTGTCAATGATCATATCATTTTCACCTGAACCGGCGGGGAAGAGTGAACGATATGGTCAGTTGTTTCTTCCAGACTACCGTTTGCGCGCGTGTTTACCCCTTTACACCAGTGAAAGAATCTCACGTTGATGTGGACAGACTTTTTACGTTAGATGAATCGCGAACAGGGAAAATAGTAATTGCGCTCTAGATCAGACTTCAGTGACAATTTTGTACATGGCAAACATCGTTTGTTGCTAACTCTTTCATTAGCGTCCCTTTTACTATCCACCCTTGGATGCTTTGATGCCTCAACATTTGCATCTGTCTGACCGCCCGTGAGTAACATTGTTAGGTGGATCATTGGTACTCCACTTCTAAGGCGCGGTATAAACTTTCGTAACCAGCCAACCGACCATAGTTGGAGATTTCACAGTTACGCGTTCACGAGTGCAGCAGTTTTTGTAACGGGACATTGGACTTTCTCGTTGGTGATGCTCCATTATATTCAAGTTAAGTATATGATCGTTACAGACTAAATAAACATGAGTTAATTGTTCAGAAGATTGTCTTCAATAATCATCACCTCGCTTTTGAAGTTAAATAAATAAAATATGTGGGACAATAAGAGAATTCAAACGGTTCAGTGAATGTCTCACAGGACAGGAAGTCTCACAGTCTAATAAAGAGAGGCTGTTATTGCTAGGAAGGCGGCACATGTGCTGGCACGGTCGACGGAATCATATGGCTTGCAGTTAGCTGGGTTTCATAAAGACTGAGGAGGATGATCTCAGACGTCGGCAACCGTCTTATTTTGACCAATCCGCAGTAAATCTGGCCGAACGTGCAAATGTCAAAAACATCAAGGTCGTCATGTAAGATGTATGCTTGATCATTATTTGGTTCATTCCTTTCAGGTGTTTATTTGGAGTGAAGTATAAAGGAATGAACGGATAAGCAACCCGTGCACAATTTTACAGTGATCAGTCATCACTGGGCTCAAGGAGCGGCTCAGCCAGGTGAAGGAGTAGTCGTAGTGTTGTGAACCCAGAAGGCGGGTAGCACAGAAGTTTACTTGGGGAAACCAACACACGACTTATGCGTCTCAACGGGACTACGAACATAGACACTCGTTTACACGTCACACTCTTCCGAGGATGCTCCAGTCGCTTTGAACACTATATATCAGTTCCATCATGTGGCGAAAGTCATTGTACATGATGCCGCCAACTAATGATCCTTCCTGTATCTCTCCCGTATTTATCTCGCAATCATTTCGATCCATGCTGCTACTGAATAGTGGTGTAACCAGTATGGTGCGGCCGTCTGTCCTCACTACAGTAGTAGCAAAAATGTGACAAAACACAGAACAACGTATGGTTGAAGGTTGACGTATCGATTAACTGAGCAACAATTACACAACAATACATGTAAGCAAGCAGTGCATATTAGGCGCTTGGCAAAGTATGAAAATCACAAAATGAAGATCTGAGGAAATGAAGAACAGGGAGGAAGTAGTGAGAAAATTAATACTACATAATCTGTAGTTTATCGTCAAGGTTAGCGAAGGGTTCAATGCCATCTCTTTTTGAACACGTAAGCGCTTTGAAAAACACAAAGGTTTGTTTGTCTATTGTTCAAATCATAGTGTGAAAAGGTTTATTCACATCTAATCGGTGACTGGATTCTTGCAAGTGCTTTGTTATTTGCACTCTGTGCTGTGTTTTCTTCGCTATTCAAAAGCCGTTCGAGGAGGTGTTGGGAGATTCACTTATGGAGTGTCTTCATTGTGCTATCAAGGTACTGCAAACTGCAGGTACAATTCAATTCGTAATTAATGTTCGACTTGGCGAATTTGGATAATGAATCCTTTGTTTAAGATGAGAGGAAACGAGTCGGGTGGTGCACCACAATGAGATTAGTTGGCATATGGGGTGCGGTTTAATGCTAATTTCATCCTTTGACTCATGAACAGTGTTACAATATATTCTTCGTAGGATAGAGATATCAGCACAAGTTTTACCGATACCCTTGTGATTGTCAACTGAGACTCGAGCAGTTCAGAAAGATTGCAAATAAAATATGTAAAGTAACCGTGTTAAGGGTCTACTGAATATAATCACTCTTCCTTCGGTTTGCTTTGATGACTAGTATTGATCACTTGGGACTCGATAGCACTTAAAATGGGTTTGACAGGGCTCTAGCAAAGACTTTCAACGAGGTGTTCACAAAATTTTTCCGAATATAACCGGTTATGAAAAAACAGATTGGAAAATAGATACAAAAAGACGGTGAGAAAATGAAACTCTTCTCATGGTATGGTAGCAGTATCCGAGAGACGTTTAATGATCTTATAAGTCCTGATGCCGTGTAAGCAACCTGGATTGAGTCTAAAAGTCTACGGTTTATTTCATCGCTGTTAATATCACGCTAATGTAACACAAAATCCGCTTTTCCTAGCATGATTGAACAAATTCACATTTTGTACTAAGATGTAAAGTTTTATGTGTTTTCCGTGATATTCGTTTTTAATAGGGGTCTTTCGAATATGCTGCACTTCGTCCCGGAGGATATATTGTGAAGATGGTTTGCATTCTGTTTGTAAGGTAACAGTCAGTTTATGTTATAGTTGAAACGGAACTGTGGAAATATATGTACTGACCAACCTCCTTTTTATGAATGTTTTTATCATATGAAGATATGGTTAACAACGAAATAATTGCCTGTAAGTTTCCAAAGGCAGCTGACGTTGACAGCGGATATTTGGAGAGGGCTGAAGTGAATATGCCCGGTATTTGTACTTGTTCAACCAACATTGAACATGCACATAAACTGAAGTATGTTGTAGACTGCACTGGTGTACGCTTCACTTGGGGATTTCGTATCCAAAGTATACCTGTGACACTGCTTGTCCTCAGGTGAAAACCGATGATTGATTTTGGCAGGTTGGTGGGCAGCACACGCTGCGGGTTAGAGAAGGCAGTGGAGTAGAGCTCAGCTTTCTGAATTTCTCTGGCTGATTTCTGTGTAGTGCGTGCCATAAATTGTGGCATCTATATTAGTACAAAGGTAAACCTGCTGCTGAAACGGTGATGGAAACGTCAAGACAGACTTCTTGGGTAGGAGGCAACATTCACTGATACGGAACAGATTTCCTACGGAAAGTCTAGCTGCATGCATGGACGCCCACATATGTGCGCGTGTATGTGTGAAACCGCTCACTTCGGTCGATAGACCGTTTCAGAAAACGGACGCCACCTTGCGCCACTACAGTGAAGACAATTCCACCGAATGTTGTGCACAGCTGTGTTAAACGCAGTTGATTGATTTCGATCGTAGATTTCGTGCACGGGTGAACGGACAAAATTCGTCTTAGTCTGTGTGCTGTGTGTACATAAATTTGTATAATGTTCTTATCTTCATCCGTTCAGAAAAGATCACATGACCTTCCTGGTCGAATCCTTGTTTCTTCACCTGCTTATCCTTCTTCGTTATGAGCTGCTTGTACGTTACAGTATGGATTTCTCATCGCGCTATTGTTCTACCGTTTTCCCTTGATACACTGCAGTCCTATTACAGAGAATACAGGATCAAATAATCAGTTAATAAGCGTAATCACTGTAAATATTGAACGTCGATTAATCTAGTGAAGATCAGGTGAACACGGTCAAAAGAACAGTGGACATTTTGCGGAGAGACTGCAAAGCAAGGGAGATATTAATTTTTGCCTACTTAGAAACTAATGGAGAAAGTCAATTTTTACGCAAAATGACATACTTAGAAAGTTCCTTGGAAAAATTTTGACCCGTAACTTGGGTTTCTTGTACCATTACTCGCCAAAATTCAATTTAAACGCTTATTTTCCACTGTCCCCTAACTGGTCGATTCGAACTTTATCAGCCAATTAGAATGGGGTTCTTTAAAGCCACTCAGAGTTTATAAACATGCAGACACTGGTCTACTGCGTCCCCTTTCTCTTTGGAACAAATACACTACCGGCTGAAGGTCAGGGTCTTCTATAAGAATTAACATACAAAACCTATGTGGCACAGGCACGCATGCTTTAGCGGATAACTGTCAACATCTCCCTAACGAGAAACACCATCCAGGAGTCTGAAAAATCTTTTTATTGGTGGAGTACCTTTAAATCCTATAGTGTCAAATTTGTAAGATTACATTCACTCAACTTCCTGGAAACTGTACGATCGACTTGTACACAAAATCACTAGCAGAAACTCCTCAGAACTGTTCTTCGTGATGTTACTTGCGGTTGCTGTCATCAGCTTGAGGCTTTCAGTCAGGACCACAGCCGTTTGTGGCTTATTGAGATAACTAGACAGACGTTCTATGAAAAAAACTGATCATAATCAGGAAGAAACCATAACAGTACACACAGGCAGTGTTGAACTAAATTGTTAATCGTTGTGAAACCTACACTTACCGCCGTTTACCATGTTGACTACGCTTTGTCTCATGAATATAGGGACCAATGAAGAGTCGGCACTTCCTGTTAATCTTTACGGACTTTTTTGAACAACCCGCACGTAGTTTGAAGCAAGCATTATTTTCTAATATATTGCACTAAGTTGATTATAGGTAATACGTCTATACTGCATGCAAGTTGTAGTACTGGCGCCTAAATTCAACGGGAATTACGGCTTTGTGAAAGTGAACTTAACTGCCTTCTCCCTTGGAAATTCTCAGCAGTGTTTTACACGTGCTATTCACCAGAGAATGCAAGCGCGGCTATGCAACTTCATCCCATGCCTATTAGATAGCATCCACCGGCTGCAATTTAGATGCGTAGATTTTCCTGTTTAAACGGGAAAATTTATGCAACAAAATTGCAACAAATTTGTTGTGATTGACTAAACGACAAACCCAAAAGCACTTGTAAGATATCCGCACCAAATTTAGTACGAATGAAGTTGAACAGTTTAGGCGTCGTGTTTAACAGGTTATTGATTCTCAATCTGTTTATCGACAAACTCAAAATGTTCACCGACCATCTCATTGGATTACTACTACCCCTAGTAGCACACTAAGACGGCCGACCGTCTTTTGATTGTCATTTGATTGTGTTACGTAAGACACTCAACAATTTCACTAATGAAGCAATTTGAATGTCACAGTTTGTAACTTCGAGAATTAGAAAAATGCGGAGAACTCACATCACATATTTGAAGCCCAATTGCCGCTGGCTAATTTTTGTTCACTCACAGCACATGACTATTAGTTTGTGGGTGTGCGTTCACAATGGCGGCCATTTGCAAATCCGGGTTTGGAGGCGTATTCTGTTGAGGGTTGCGGACGATGTGTTTTCTCCCAATAACCATTGTATGGTCATACTGCATGATTTTACTGAAGTGGCATATTGTATTATTTCCAATAATAACTAAGATATTCCACTTTTAGTCGGATTCTGAGAACTTGTATAACTGGCCGAAATTTGTACAAGTTCAGTTTGCATTTTGATGGTCACCCAGTTAGCATAGACAAGTGTGCGTTCGATTTTATTAACCAGCGTAATATTCTCGTTGATTTCATTACAGTGGTGTATTGTTGTACTCCCAACAACAACTGTGATATTCCACTTTCTTTCAGAATCGGACTCTCAAACGGCTGCCACAAAATGTGAAAAATTTGATACAGAACGTGGAAAACAGTGGTTACACAGAATAATGAAAACGAACATTCCCCTGATGAAGAGATATTTCTGAGGTTTGTACATTTAATGAATGGTCATTGAGTGTTTACAGCCTACAATGGTTTTGTTTCTGAAATTTCGGCGATTCATCGATTACGCTGCACGAAGGCGTGTTTTCGTTAAGATAAAGCTTGAAAACAAGACGGATTCGTTAATGATGGCAATTGAGAGCGAAGCCGACAAGTGTTCGTAACAAAATAAGGCCTATGGAAAGTTTTCCGTTTGACCGTCTTTTAAGTGACTTACAGACGTTCAGTTAAGACTCTAAAAAGACACTCAAAAGACGGTCGTGCTACATGGGATGCTACGTAAATACCATTTTTATCACCACAGCACTATGCACAGTGATCGCTGTAACACGGTCTCCGGCCAAAAACTACCCTAACTACAACGTCCACTTTTATCTGGTTCCCTGCTCGTCTTAGCTGAATTACTACCTATGGGAGAATAAATTAAAATTCCTATCACAGACCACTTAACCGTCTTAGTCAACCGGAAGCATGCACTACTTCAGTAGGTGCACTAACAGCCAGTTTTCGTCATCGTTACAATGAATTGCCCTGTTTGCAGGAGGATGCACACCCTCGATCGAGGATAAGTTATGTGCACAAGCTTATGTGTTTCATCTATCTGTTTATGCATGCGCATCACATACCAGATAGTAAAGGGTTAATGTAAACATACCGGCACACGATTTTGGCAAAAATATATGGCAGTACTTAGCTTAAATTTGGATATCACTATGGCAAACTGACTACAGTACTGTGACTAACGTGACCGTGAATGAGTTTTTGTTTGTAATACTCATGAATTATGCCAATTAGGCATGGATGAGTGTATTTCCGCAGATTGATATTGGTATTCGTGTGATTCGCTAAACCTAGGCTTCACTTGACAAACTCATACTCGGTGGGCCACACAAATTGAAGACGGTCAACTGGACAAGGCCGGTGGAATAAACTACTCGCGAAACACAGTTCTTCATCAATCTACATCCGGACATAATTCCAATGGTGGCAAAACTTCCACACAAATCGGTAGTAATCATTGAAAGCTAATGCAGTTGACGAAATTTGCCACCAGTTACTCCTGTACGATTTACACGCACCTCTTCCTACCTTTTGCTTAACGATAATTAGATATGGACGAAATCTAAAGCCCTCCTCCATCAAGGACCTTCCTCATGGCAGACATCACTTTAATCTTCAGTAGTGCGTAGACGTTTTACCATAGGCTACTGTATTAATCAACCATCTTGTTGTCTGGCAGGAATTGAGTCCAAAAATGGTAGTAAGTTATGTACGGTTGACAGTACATAAGATTACGCGCGTAATATTCATCCCAAAGTAGTCACTTGGCTGAAATTTTGGGCTCTTCAAGTTGTCAGTGACCCACAGTTAAGCGGACACCAACTGTGTTGTATTGAACCTTTTCTCAGGTCATGCTAGTGGTGTGTACAGCCGTCAAACCGGACAAAAATACTTTTTCTTTGCAACCGGAACTCACCGTATTTCAGTCATTTGTCGATAGCGGTCTTTCCGTTTACGTCATACCTTGATATACATTTTACTTTTGGTAAACAGTTTGAGTCTTTGGTCAACGGGTAATGACATGTTTCTCACTATTGTACGAATGACTGTCGTCGAAAAGTTGACACTCATTAGCTTCCGGAGGCCATTGAGGCTTTTCCCAGAGAAAGAGATTGCTTGAACAACGATAAAGGACTACCAAATTGGGTTATTTTTACAATGTCGGATGTGTTAATTGATCAGACAACCATCATAACCCCAGCAGTACGGCAAAATCGTGAGGTTAATATCTAGCCAATGATCTTTGATGTCCTCAGATGATACATTAATCTGAGAACATTTGCAACTGCATGGTTGGACTTGAAAAAAAATTGCAGTGCTGGAATGCCAGTCATAGATACTGCTGCGACTTTTGACACCAGTAAGAACCCAAGTCTCGATTTTGTCCAGACGACTGACGTACTGATGGAGAAGTGAGAAGGAAGGAAATCGTCCGACGTCGAAGCTGTGATTCAATACCGGTGAGACTCTCGAAGAACTGTCAAAACAGCACATTTTTTTACTTAAAGTAAGACAAATGTTCTGCTTATACTCGGTGGTTTAATGCAAAGCACAATAATGGAGTACGTGCGTGTGTGCAAAAACCCAATTTCACTGTGCTGGCCTTACAAGTTTAAACAAATCCACTAATTGATTTCAAAACTGTTTGTACATTATCCTAAAGATGTCTGACGAAAGACTAGTGCAGATTCGAAGGAATAACCGTAATTGGGGTAGAGCAGAAAGCAAACAGCAACTGTGGATTCCTCTCATGGATTCGGACGTGGTAGATACGGGTTAAGTGTGGGCCAAAGACAATTTTGCCGCGAATTCAAAGAAAAGAAATCTGTTACATTCGACTTCTATGCATCAATTTCAAAATTATTAGCAAGGCTTTGTCTCTGGGGACCAGTGGTTAATAAACAAGAATAATGTTAGATTCGGCTAGCGACCAGTCCACATAAATAAGAAGCAAATATATTCTGCCCAAATCCACCTTGACTTTCAAAGAAAATCCGCTTGGTTTTCGGTCGAATTTCATAATGCGCCTCCGATTCTAACTAATCGGTGCTTGGTCATAGCGTTTTGTTTGGTTCGTTGAAAAACATTGACTGAATTGCTTTAGTTTTTGTTCACACTCGTTGGTCACAAGCATAGACTTAAAGTAGAGAATCGCGAAAGTAAATGTAGTATCCGTATATATATGTATACCTTGAGTAGTATTCACGATCATATCGACAACAGAAAAATGACGTAAATTCGACTGATTTATGAACCAAACGCAAATTTCCAAGGATAGATCAGTGGTATTATGCAATCTTCTCGAGTGTAACAGCTGAAAACGTTGGTAAACATATCAGATGAGTTATCGGTGAAGATTCTGTGATCGGTGGTCGACGGCTGCCTTTCAGTCAATATCATCGCGATTTCTGCTGGTAATTTGGTAATATGTGGATAGTGAGTTCGCTAAACGCATACATCGAGAATCATTTCTTTTAGTTGGACATGATAAAATGTGAATCTTTATTCGTTTCATCCATGAAAAACCCTGGGCGGATGCTTCTTACCGGAATAAATGTCTAATCACACCCGGGCCAGCTAGGTATGGACTAAGGCAACAATCATGTGTGACTGAGTGTTTCTGTTCCTGGTTAGGACCTAACACATAACATTTGCTAATACGATTTATATACTATCTTTTGTGCCAGCAGTCAATTGTACATTCCACTCGACTCTGGGCTTAACCATTCGGTTAGTTCCAGTAACATGAAACGTTTTGATGGGGATCAGGGTGTTCGAGTGGGTTTCCCAAACAGAACTAATGTGGTAAAAGAGAACGATCAAATTATACCACTAGCGAACAGTCAGTCTATTGTACTTATAGAAGTATCCAGGTAAAAATCATAATAAACAAAAATGTTGTGAAAACCAGTCAAACGAGCAGTGATGTTTTCCACACACTGGTTTGTTAGTTGAATCCATTTTGAGGTTATTCTGTGAAACTCGGTAATTCCGTTCGTAGTTGCTTTAAAACATGCGTCACATATTTCGACTCGTTAAGAAAACATCCTCAGTGTCAGCTGGCTTTCAGACACACTGCATCAGTAGTGATCAATTCAGAAATGACGATGTCCTGGTTGTTGTTGTTGAACACAATGTTGTTCCCATAATCCGCTCTATCGAGAGATTTAGCCGACGCGGCCTACAAGCTGCTGACTGTGAATTTCCGGTCCTTTACCAAGTTCAAAGCCAATAAAACTGACGAAAATTCAAACAGGGATGTAAAGGTTGATTGGTGGTGTTGAAGCTGAGGAAGATGAATGATAACCATATCATCACGTGTAACTGACGTCAGATGTGGTTACATTTGAGGACGGCATGTTCATGTGTAAATAGACAACATTCAAATCAATCCCTTGATCATTGATTTCTGTCTACAGGAGAACACAACAATGAATGCGTTTAATAAGACAGCAGCCCAGACTGGACCAGAAATCAATGGGAGCCAGAATTATTGTCTAGCTGACACGGACAGTGACTTCGTTGACTCGGCCACAAACGTGATAAATCACTTAGTCTTATCCAGTGGGTGTTCGAATAATGGACCTATACACTTCCGTAACTCATCGCCTGGTAGCGTGCGATCCCGGATTGACAGTTGTATCACTAGACGGTCGTTTGGTATTTCGTCCAACACATATCTGTCTTTGCTTGGAGCAGTCTGTTGTCAATACTGAAACAGTGGCTGAGTTTGAAAGCAAAAACTTGCCGGAGCGTGGAATGATTCAAGCAATGAGAAAACGTAAGGCAGATTTTCCGAAGACTGAATCGAACGCGTCGCAATCAGTGTTAACCCATGTACACGGATTAATCCTGTTATGGGCAAGGGGTTCCGAAGCTGTTTCCTAATAACCAGTGACCCCAGAAGGAGTCAGAAGCACATGAAACACGAAATTGAACGACATGCGAATGGCAAGTCAAAGGAAGACATCTTGGTTGGAGCTGATAGCTAAATCAATTTGTCCTGCTGGTTGGCAAGGAGGACCAGTGAAACACGATTTTGTGGTGACTTCAACGGATACAGTGTGATTACCGTCATTGGAACCTTGGATGTTCCGGTGGTTTCAAGCGTGTTTGTTGAGTAATGGAGTGTTAGGAGGCGCATCTTCTAACGAGACAGCTAGGACTCATCGCGCCACATCGATCGGCTGGCCCAGCTGGGATTCTATGGTCGTGGGTGGTGGTATGGTTTCACTCAACCAATCAGATTGCAAGTGTGCGGTCGAACGCCTGTGCGCTATCTGGTCAGCGTATTTTCTCGGGGCTGCCTTCTGATAACCCCTGTATCGTGATTTGTTCTGACTCCCTGACTGCCATTTATGACTGTCTCACTTGATTCGCTTCGTGTCTGTCGGCCATTTATGACAATCGTTTGTTCTATAAATCTAGAGCTTCTGTGGCCTAAGCTTTGTCTTGCTCGTCCAATAAACAGTGCAACCGCATCTCTTCTGATTTCTCGTTTTTTTGGGTCAAGCGACTGAGCGCCTACCAAAGGAGACGATCCAGTATGGAGAGTGAAGACAATCGTATTCTTTGGTCGGCGATTAGGTGACTGCCAGGTATCACTTAACCGGTGAAACAAGGTGGGGAGTGACGTCACTGTTTTCATATCGGTGTGCCGACAATGTCAACCCCAGTAGTGACCAACACCATCCTCCCCAGGCTGACTGGAATTTGTACACCGCCCTTTGTGTTTGTCAGATAAGCATGACAACAGCACCACCACTAACTGTACAATAAGTGTGACAGAAAATCCACATTCAAAAGTTGTGACTAATAGGCGAATCTCAGAAATACCTTGGAAAGGAGTTTAGAGTCCACTCTCGACGACGATATGTATTACTAATGAGCTCTACTGTGAGTGATTTTTCAAAGCGGGCTTACTGAGAGACTTATCTCGGCAGGAACGCTGCCATCAGATGTGGGTGGTGTTTAGTTCAAAATGTTTTCAGTTCCCGAGTTTCTAACAATATGTTCCTGACTGTTTTCTACTATTTGTCATTATTATAAGCCACTTAATGACCCCGTGAAGTCAGTGTGTTTCTTGAAGCCTCTATTTAACCTACGTTATTGACCAGGAGGCCTAGGCGCCTTTGCACCGTTTGCAATGATTGTGGTCCACGATTCGTTCTGGTCAACAATCTACAATTCGTGTGGAACGTATGCAATATGCAATCCATCCACCTCTTTGATGGGCTTTCAAGATTATGTACTACCCGAAGGTGTTAATTCCTATCGTTTCTCTTGTAACATCAAATTTTCCAGACTACTCAATAGAAAAGTTATGTCGTGCAGTAATTTACCAACCTGCAGTGGCTCCTCGAACAGTTGAGCAATCTGATGAAGATGACCACTGTGTTGAGGTACCTACGATAAGAATGGAACTGGGAATTGAAAATTGACTTTTCAAATCCCTACAATTACTACGCCTTCTACTGCTAGTATTTGCTTACGTGAATAAAGTGTTTTGTGTTTAACACTGTGAATTCGACGTGGTTGGTTGCTGCGTTTGAATAACAATGTAATCAGGTTAGTATGACCCATGATTATAAAAAAAATTAGCTCTGGTGACCTCTGAAAATGGATGTTAAATGCACACTAATTTGATCAGTGTTCAATTAGGTTGTTGTTGTTTTTACTTGAGTGTACCATATTTGTGAGAACGAAAAACATAATGGGATTTAGGTCGTTGCCCACATCTGGAATCCGAGATGAAGAAGTAAAACCACAAAATTGTTGCTGACGCAAAAATTTTGACACACACTCTCCAACATACTCCTAGTTTCCTATTGCAGCTGTCCATCAGGAACGAGGACTTTTTGTCTTCTGTAAAAGTAAACCAATTATATATTTGACAACCTGTGTGGAAAATTCCGTCTGGAGTCGACAACTTTCTTGTTCTGTTGAACTTTCCCGTCTGGGTCTGGAGACGTAATTTTTAATGTTAAGAAGTTCTGCCACTTGAAAATAGCAATGAGAAGACAAATACTGGTAGTTGCTAACGTTTCGTATTGCCTGTTGGATATCAAGAAACAGTAACCAGAAGTGCACAAAAGACTGGTAATTCGGGGTAAAAGATTACTTATGGGCGAAAAACAGGGTAGGGTACTTTATGCCTAACCGTTGTGTTCCTGAGAGCCTTGGATGCACTTATAGTTGTTTTTGTACGCATAACCTTGGCCTAAGACGAAGAATCAGGACCGGCTGAGCGAGATACCCGAAGCGCAGATTAGTGGGACACTCTATATCCATGAAATTCGATTCGAGGTTAATCCGGAAACTTGTGCTGTGTGGCTAGCAATAGACGAGGGTGGAGGCTTACGAAAATCCAAGAGAGTTACCTTTAGAACACGGTTCACCAACTGGTCTTTCATCTTAGAGTTCAGACACTTACCGTTTCTGCCGATTTAACTTTCGCCGTAGTAACAAGAAAATGCACTGCTAGTTGGCGTCAACAGGTTACTCCCTCTTGACCAAAATGAACCGTGTCTGAGGTAGGTCAGCAACCAAGACTTCAGTCCCAAAACAAGCCCATGCAAACGACATAGCGGTGTGTTTTGTACTTCAAAACAGAGAACTGTCGCTTAGGAATGGTAGTCCAATGCAGACTCTCTTCCTGTCAACCATGAAGACTGCTCAATGCTATCGATACTTTGTACTGGATATCCATTAGTCCGCGACGTAGCCGTAAGTATTCGAAGTTCGTTAGTTAAGTATTTCGGCGCACAAGTATGTCTGATTAGCGTAAACGATGTTGTAACTAATCCTAGCTTGGTAATCGCTGTTGTGAATCTTACAAAAGGACTGTATTGATCAACCTGTATTGACAGTCGATTTCCAAACTTCTTTATGGATTTATCATCCTCACGACCGATGAGAATGACCAGAAGTGATAGACACTGGTCCGTTAACAGGTGATCATCAAGTTGATATGACAGGTAATCGACCATTTTACCATGTCACTAGCTGTTTGTGGAGGTTGCGTACACGTGAAGGTATCAGCCACATAAAGTCTGCGTAAGGAAATTTCTTTAATTTGTCGTTCTCTTGTCACCAGCATCCTGGCAGGCTCCGCGCAGCGGCTACTTTGAGTTTCTTTATTCTGAAAACTAAGTCTAATGCTCTTTGAGCATAGTGCTAGAGAAACATTCGGTAGGCTCGTAGGAATTTTGTACACCAGAGCCTTCTGTGTCAATTAGATCACGAATAAATTCTATCGTCCCCTATAATGAAAAATTTGCGAATAGTGAGTGCACGTCTGTTGAATAAGATTTCCGCATGCAAACGTAGGTCATTAGCAAGACCTGAGTGCTCTAGTCCAACCAGCTCGATAAAGGTAGAATGGTAAGCAGCGCTGATGGCAGATAAAGTGAGGGTAACACGCGCTGCCAAACACGGCAGTGAGGTAGGCAGCGTATTCATGCCGAACAGTGATAGAAGCATTCCTCGCGCTGACACGCACAATCCAACGTGTCGTTGGTAGGAAGGCAAGGCAAAGATCTTTCATACTGGATAGTGACCGTGACTTTAATCACGGCGTTCATTATGAATGAATCTCGCTAAGAGGAGAACAGTCTCACCTTGAAACCCACAGGGAAGATCACTTAGTCTGACACGAAAATCCCTTTTAAAAACGTAGTAGAAGAACTCAATTACATCAAAATGATTATTGGTAAAATCAGAATTTATTTGAAAGTAGAACTGTAAGTCAAAACATCGGAATCACATCAAGTCTAACAGAGAGAAGACGCCTTCAAGAAATACATATACATGCAGCGAAAGCTCGAAATGTATAAAACCCAACAATCGATGCCCAACAGAAGAATGTTCCCGAACAACCATTTTAGACTGCAGTGTAGCAGGCTATCAACACTTGCAGGTAAATTATCAGCCCAGTAGATTATCCAGAGTGTTAGGGCATCCGCTGATCGGATAAGAAACCTATGACCTCAAGAGCACTGCGCAGGAAACATTAAGAAAACCGGGTTGCCTGTAATCATTTTAGCAGAGCACATGGTTGAGAAACTTCGCGACATGTTAACAGTCCACCTGCTTCAATCATTGGCAAATATATAGTATGCAAATTAAATCTATCTGAAAAACAGAAGTAGACATTGAGTGGACGCATGTACTTTTACGGTGAGTATCGAGCAATCAAGACCACGGCAAATTAGTTGATTACACCAACTAGTTTTATGGACCTGACCACGGTCGACAGATAAGAACCAGCGTACTTCCACCAAAAGCTAGTAACTGCACACTTTGATTGCTGCGTGGACCAACTTGATGGCATGCTGACATGATGTGGTCAGTGGTCGATGTGGAGTTTCCAGCACCTGTTTCACAATTTTGAGACTGAAACACCACCGGTTGTTTTAGCCATTCCGGGACATTTTGTTGTGGTTGAAATAGCTACCGACCTGTTCCGACTGGATAAATAACACAACTGTAAATTAAACGACAGGCAACTTGGGAGACAGAACAGTTATACGAATTGCATTCGCGATTTTGTGGAACTGGCTCTTTGGTGGTTTGAACTAGGCGTAGCTGTGTATCTTTACATGCATGAGCTGGGGCGAACTCCAAGTTGAATGTGATGCCGCTTTCCAGATGGATCCCCCCGAATTGCAAAAACAGAAATATATCTTTTTCTTGAGCCATCTGAACTGGTTCTTCGCCAACGTTCACCTTATTGTGACCGAGTGGTCCCACGTAAACTTTCAACTACAACCTCGTGTGAATAACGGTCATTTCAAAAGGAGGATGGACAGGATCGCCGTGTTCATTCTACTAGATAATCACATGATCAAGACCTCTCAGTTGGGCTGAAGGCATTGTCCTCACTGAAGATAGTGCCTGATGTGTTTGACATGCTGCTCTCGAAAGCGCAAGGGCCGGAGTGCGAATTCCGGCTGGAACAAGGATGCACACTACTCATGAGCCATAAACAGAGCGAAACTCAAACATATTCCTTTCTTTCAGAGTGAGGTATCCGGGCGTTTTACCTGAATTGGACGGCTGCGACCAAGTGTGGTCGGTGTTCACTTTGATACGGTCGAAGTCACCGAACTTATACAGAACGTTACTAATTTGCCTACTGACTACTCACTAGTAGTTACACAATCTTACGTACAATTCAACTGTACACTGTGTATCAGCGAGAGTCTGAGAAACATCCTTACACGTTGTCAAGGTCGTTGAACAAGGAAACTTACGTGAGCTCGAGTACTGTTTATCTTGAGCATTTTCCCTTGTGGTCCTAAGTCTTGGTACATAGCACGGGATACAGAGTTTTCCATTAGCCATCAGTCAAATCTACTCACCTCCTCAAGTTAATATTTGGCTAAAAGATAGAAGACATTAGCTTCAGATCTCTCAGTGTAAGTACCTGATCAACACTGCATATACACTGTCGGACCTAACGTTCAACTAAGACCCACGTAGACGATAGTGTATACAGGGATGCCATAGAGTGAATTTTTTAACCGACCGATTCATACCTCAAACATTTTGCATAAATTTGGTTAGTCACTACTCGTAGTACCTTGGAAACTTTTGAATTCAAGAAAAAAGCGGGAAGTTTGACCATCTGTGCTGCAAACACATGGTCTGAGGCAAATCACCTGCCAATTTGTTCTGGCTATTAGGGAAAGAAGAGGCCTTATCAACTAGAGTTTGGATACTTGCTATGTAATATCTGGGAAGTTGCGGATATCACAGGTCGGACGAATTTAGCGTGGAAGTGATTGTGTAGGATTCGCTATTCTGAATTTTAAAAGACACCTAAAAAACCGATTTGATAACTTCAAATGAAAAGCTAAGCTAGTGGAACGTTGTAATCTATAGTCATACACTAGCGGTACATGACAGTTTAATTTAGACCCCGTCATTCCACACTTCAGTGAAAGTTGGATCATGATAGTCTCCAACTACAATTCATGGGAATGTGTGTAGAATTACTCATAAAAGCCGATTACCATTTATGCTGACATAGTTTTACAACACACTGTAGCATAACCTGGACATAAAATTGTCTATGAGCCTTTGGAAATGAACACTCGGCATTCTTATCACCACACTCTAAGTATCACTGATAGTCATTGTTCTGTGTCACTGTTCTGTGGTTCGAATACTTTATGGTAAAAATTGATAAAGAGTTAACACAGTGACAACAGACGAACTATAAAAGCACACAACAACGGGGTTTTACAACTGGGTCAGGTTGCTAGTGCGGCCGTTGATTTACGTAGATTAGTATACGAGAGGTGGTCGTGATCGAAGAAAAATTTTGAAGTAAACAAATTTACTTATCCAAACCATGCTCAGTAGGTTCAGTAAACATAGTAGCTTCAAAGTAACTGAAGCGTCTCGATCATAGCGTAATTGATTGCATAGAGCAGAGCGATTCTGTTCGAAATGATCGGGTAAGCTGAACACTGTTCGTACAAGGTTGTGGTTGAACATTCAGATATGATCATTCGGCTATGCCTATTGTGAGGTTACTGGCGTTTTGGTTAGCACGCTAGTTTCAGAATCACGGGGGTCATAGTGAAAACTCTGATCCGGGAAAAGGATCCGTATTGCTGATGAGTTCCAATAAGAGCGAATCTCGAGTCTAGTCCTTCCTTTCGAAGTGGGTTAGCCAAAACGGTTATCAGAATACAAAGGATGCGATCAAGTGTGGGTGGTGTTCAGTTTGAAATTTACTAGTCACACAAAGTGAAACTGTTGAAATGGGAGAACGAAGTTCCACCACAGCTAGAAAATATTTTATGAATCAAAAAAAGCAGTCACAATTCAACCAAAAGACCGGGAAAAACTAAGGCGGAGCCATGCTTATGGTGGAGGAGTATGAACGTATTAATAGCATAAATAACTAGGTGAGATGCAATTACAAAGTATTACAGGCACTAAATGAGACTAATAAACTTAGTTTAAACATTTTTCACGTAAACAGACTTGTCTCACTGTAGAAGACTGCAACTATCGCGCTCCAATGAGGATGTATCATTTTTTGCTCTTAATCTGGACCAGTATAGTAGAAATTTATTGGCGCGTTCACTGAACAGAATTGAAATGAAAGCACTTTTATCAGGTTTCGGATTTTGCACTCCGGCACTCACTAACTCTGATATTCACGTTGAAAAGAAGTTTGAGATTCTATGTGACAAAGTGAAAACCTTAGGGCCCATACCTTATGATGCAGCTAGATGGTTCTAAGCTTGTCGATCCGGCCCATCACTACCGACGTATGCCAATCAAACAAAATTCCCTACCGAGTATAGCGCACGTACATTCCAGCAAGCGTATAAAGAAAAATATGAACAGTCTGCAGCTGGTGTAGTCATACTGAATAAAGCTAATATATCGCTGCAATATCATGAAGTCCGACAGATGGCCCAAAATTCCGCTTGGGTGTTAAACAGAAACTTTTCAATATATCTTCCCGGAACCTAGGAATGAACGGCTTGATTGATGAGGAAACCCACTGTGAACTCATACCTACAGAATCCCAGAAACCCAAAATGTATGACCTACCGAAATCTCACAAACCGAGCTTATCGTTGACATCTATATTATCAGTAGTCAACTCGTCACACTATAAACTGACCCACTGGTTCGTCCGATTGCTGCAACCACCACGCAAAATGGTTGTCAAACACAACCTGAAAGATATTCATCTGTGGATTACACAAGAGGTCTCAAACTAAAGGCAAGTTAATTTTATCTTCTGGTGTAAAATCACTCGTTAAAAACGCTCCGCTAACCGAAGTAATATATATTAGTCATGAGGTTACAACACAGCATACAATATTCCTTAGACTAACTTGGTTTGAAATTCGGAGATTTTTGTACCTGATGACTGTGAACGGCGGGTTTGTATTCATTAGTAGATGTCACCAACAAATCGACGGTGTAGCAATGGGAAGTCCACTGAGGCAAGTACTCAATGTTACGGTACATTTAGAAAGACAAGCAGCAACGGCCGTTTACTCTACAACCCTTTATGAACGATATGTTGACGACATATTCTGTGTGTGTCACACGACAACGTGCTGACCAACTCTGTGTACGACTCAGTAGTCTACGTCCGAACACTTTTTCACCACAGAAATTCAGGAGAATAACAAACTTTTTTCCTTAGACGTGGAAATGTCTGTGAATGACGATGGATGTGTGAGAACAAGAGGGAACAGAAAGTTCATTTAGACGAGGCAACATATCCATTTCAAAGGTTTTGCACCACTATCGCTCAAACGTGTTCTCGTCCGAACCCTCTTCAGTCGGGTTCGCAGAATTTGCTCATCCGAGTGGATCGAGGAGGAATCGGCTATGCTTCACCAAACACGGGTGCACAACTTATACCCTTCACGATTTATCTCAAAATACGCTAGAGAAAGTTCGAAAGGTCAATGTCAGAAACAGTACCCCGCAAACCCGTGTATATAACACTGTCATACAATGGTGAAGATGTAACCATTGTTATCTAACGTAGAATAAAATGTGCCCTCAGAGCTGCGTACAACTTAGCAGAATTGAGACTGATTAACCAGATGACACGGCTGCCTTGCGCACTGCACATCACGCGCCACACCTAACGTTATTTTTGAATTCAGTTTTGAATTCAAGTATATCGGCCGAGCGGTGAGAACGCTTGGGACATTTGTCTCTGAACACAGCACCAAATGGCTGGCGAAAAACAAAACCAGCGCTGCATAATCTTACACCACAAGACATTTTGAAGAAACGGAACATGAAATTCAAACGGAGAAGGCTTTTCGTGTGTTGTTTCGCCCAATCAATAAACACTCTACCTTGTGCTGTGACCGTTGCGATACACCCTTACAAACCCTCACTTTGTGTACAGAAGCAAATGGTGGCTGACCTATCACTACCATGGTATTAAGAGTTTGCGGTTATAGGTCTATATTATTCGTTAAGTGAGTGTTATCGTTGTTTGTATGTTTTGGCTGTATCGTTTACAAACATTTCTTCCTTTCTCTTGTCTCAAACTTAATCTTAGCCTATCTAGTAGCTTCTGTTTGTTTCCGCGTGTCTCACTGTTAGATCGAAATTGTCTGCAGTGATAATTCCTTAGTCGATTTGTCCAAAATATGTTCTTTGTTTTCAACGTATAACTTTCCATCCTCACACGATTAGCTCGGTGTACCATTCTTAGTGCAGCCGATGATTCACTGCAATTGGACGTTTAGTTGAATGAATGCCTGTCTACTTGCCATAGTCCGTCTGCCGTAACTGACACAATCGTTCAAAATGTCCCAACCGAGTACATCGTATTTAATCCTATTTGCGTGTGTGAACTACTTACGTCGGCTGACAGACCATTTTTTGCTTCTGGGTATGTCTTTTCTGTCATTGGTTCGAATTCAGTCAGAGCCCAGATTTTTGCGATTGGGTTGTTTCTGAATTATCATAGAATGTTGAATTTTAAGACAGACATGATTTACATAGTTCAACAGAACAAATTTTTTCAGAACGGGTATGTTCTTTGAGATAGTTTGGGAAAACGCAGGAAAAAGCCATACTCTGCAGAGCAACCGAGCTAGTGATTGTTGGGGGATACACCCGACAACTCAGTTGAAAGAACGTGTGAACGTCAGCTATTGACATCACAGTTACACAAATGAACTGGAAAAATTGCTACAGCCTACAAAGCAGAAACTGACTGTCCCCTCTTGGTTATTCAAAAACTTCAACACTCAGCGATAAAGACCGACCGATGCTCCAAACTTGAGTGTAGACTGATGTTGAGATCAGTACTGCAGATCCACTAAGTTATTTTGTTATACGAAGATAAGTTTCCGAAAAATTTAACTCATTACTACACAGACAACATATCGAAATTTGAAAGTGCCTGTTCTTTCTGTCGGTGAGAGTTTGGCAGTTTTACAACAAATAAAAGTGGTAAGCTGCGTGTTGCTCTGTTTTGCCGTGTTCGCGCAGAACTAAAAGCCGCAAATTTGAAGCGACATGGATTCGGCAATCAGCTGATACGCATTTGGTGCAGGATAATTAATGCACATTTTATTTCATTCCTATAAGGGAACGCTGTGTTTTTGTCTTGAAGTCAATTATCCGAACTAATGAATATGTGTATACGATACCCCTAAACCTTCCCTTTTTAGTGAACTTGTGTACACCTGGGTGATGTTCGAAATAGTTTTAAGATGATATGCCTTGAATTGTGGAAAGTTCGAAACAGACAAGCTGAACCTTGTAAAAAAAAGGCACACAAACGGAATTGGTAATAGTGACAACATTTTCAATTCACTTCCAACAAATATGCACACAGTTACAAAGGCAGTCACACCGTAAATACTTCTGTGCCCATATCGCCAATCTGACGCACGGTATACGTATAAAGTTTTGCGTTTTATTTGATATATAAAATTCTAGAGTTATTAATTCAACTCTTAGCAGAACGAATGCAAGAATTCTTTTGAACTAAACCTCAGTGTACTCTAGCTGCCACAAGTCTGTCCGTTTTGTGATCACGTAGGTTGTAGGATCATTGGTATCATGTCTGGTGGTCTTTTCGTATTTTGGAAAATTAGTTGCAGCCTTTTCGTTCAAAGTGTAACGTTTCCTGATGTCTGTGGAATATGAATAGTTCATTTGTGATGATTATGCCAGAACAGTTAGCATAAGCTTGATTTGGGTTGGGAATTTATGTCCAGTCAATTCAGCTGTTGCTGGCCAGTCTATTAAGACTTTGGGACGGATCCCACGTGGTAACCTGAACCTAGCCTGGTCAGATTTAATCATTCTAATCGTAGCCTAGTTCCTTCTTGCGAAAATATTACGTGTAATTGTTCAGGCAAATCGGGACGGGAGAAATCACTACAGCAAATTGACGAGTATGACAGTTTAATTGGTAAAACAAAGACAACTTTTCTAGAGACTTTCACCACAAACTGATGTTAACTGTGTCCGTTATTTAGGCTTACGGTCTATCGTCGTTCGTGACCGTTGTCCCAGGAAGCCTGACAGATAGCGGTCTTCAGGAGATAAACGTACAGGCTCCACAGATGCGCGCGGCTCGTTCAACAAAATGCTTTCAATTACATCGAACAGCCGAATATGAGCAGTTTAGACATTAGGCATGCAAAGTAAAAATGGCGCGGTTTTCATGTCTATTCACTTAATATCTAGTTCAAGAAAGAGTACACGTTGAAAAACAAAGCTATGCTAGGTTGGGTTAATATATCTGGTTTTAGTTCGATTGTTCCCAGTAATGAGCTAAGAAATATTCGTGTGCGTAGTTCGAAACGGGACAACCTCAATTGCTGAATTCTAGCAATCGTATTCGCAATAAAGAATTCGAGGACTGTGCCGACCCATATGAGTTTACTCAATCTTACCCTATACTTGGTAACGTCAAGAAAATGTATGAGATGCACGCTTACTTCCTGGTCACGACTCTCATTGTCCCTTAGGTTCTTGTTGGTTTCATAACGTGTGGTGTTGCTCTGGTGACAGGAACAGAAGTGTAGTGAATCGGCGAATAGCCGGTAGCTTTTAGAAGTCTCGATGTGTAATCCCTTTACAAAGGTATTTTATCATTAGGGCAGGCCTCTCGGTATCAGGTAAAATCGAACAAGACTGGGGACTGAGTAATCGTAGCAAACGAAACCATCCGGAAAGACAAATGGATTAGCTGAAGTTCGTCTGCCTTGATAACAATTCCAGTTGCCCACTTTTTGATAAACATTAACTCCTTGGCTAAAAAGGACCTGGGAGGTAAACAGGTAAGCCGATTCAAGTCGGTTCGAAATGCCAAGAAAGCTGAGGCGGAGTGTGAACCCGCTCTGGCTACCGGTCTTCTTAGAATTGCCTTTTTGTAGTGGCTATTGGTGAACACTACCTGTGTGATCTCAACATCATGGCGAGCTCGTGGCTGAACTACGTTTTTAAATTCATATCCGACTGGACTCATCCACGTGTATCATAGGAAAAAAAGAACATTTATAAAATAGTTTGTGAATTATGTCTGGAGACGTACATATATTTCATCTGGGCTGTTGTTAAATTCTCAACTACTTATGGGTGGGTTTAGTCGAATAAGAAATCAGAAAAGTGGTTCAACCATCAAATCAGACAGTACATAATGTGAACACGCCAGACTTTTATCTCAGTTATACTAGACACATTTCAACGGTTAAACTGAGTGGCGCTTTTGGAACATATCCTCTCCTATGTTTGTCACAAACAAGCCTCTGCAGACCAAACGGACCTGAACTCACTGACGCGGTTGAGTTGATCGCTTTATCTTCAACGGGTAGCCGGTTCTGTGAACGTACACAGATAAAACGAGGCCGAAGAACACTGTGAGAATCAGCTCACCTGAACGAAGTCCAAGATCGGGTGTGTCACATAATCGAGATCATATCTTAATACTTTTGTTCTCCTAACCTTCGGTTACACCTACTTGGAAAGACCGTAGGTGAAACGAAATTATCAAATCTAACAGTGGTAAGATATAGGCTCATCATCTCAGTGTATCAGGGGCAGATTCAGTCGTATTGTATTCTGCTCTATTTCTGCTTCGCTTTGTCAATCGATCAAAGATAGTGCACTTTTAGGGAAAAGTATGTGATGCGTGTTAACAAAGGTATGCGATGAGCCAAACATAAAAATGATCAACATAATTTGCTCAGTACGAATAGTGTTGAAGTGCAAACAAACAGGACAAAGAGTAAACATTTTTACATAGTACAATAGGTAGTGTACATAATCAATTTGGTTGTAAGTGAAATAACAGCTTTTTTGCAAAGCTGTTAAAATCCAGGGAACCAAGTGCAAAATCCTATCGGTAATCGTCTTCTCGGTGACTTCGCTTGCGCGGCTTTAATCAGCTGAGGCGGCCGAATGGAGGGCTGTGAAAAATGAAAAATCCTTGGATGTGAAAAGAAATTGATGACCTTAACAGAAAGGTTTTATGAGTTTAAACCGGTTTAAGTCTTAACTCCGACTAGAATGTTGTGTACTCTTAGAATCGCCTGGCGAGCTGGAGATGATTATCTTCCTGTAGTGTTGACTTATCGTGTTTTTGCCGATATCAGCCGGTTCATTCGTACAGTTTACAGCTTGTTAGTAAATTTGGGCAGACATCAAGTCAATCAAAAATTGGTGAACAGCTGCTGCAGTTCTGTAATGTGCACCGACTCTAGTGGTAACTCAGACTGAACTTTGTTGATGATAAATCTTTATTAAAAAAACAGATCTACGGTCCACTAAACGCAGCTAAAATAGAACTCTGTAACAACAGCCTGTCGCCGTAATCTCCACTCTCACGAAATGTCATCCTCATCATCATAGACAACAATAAGTCACTGATTCCCACTGATGCTTCAATGACACACAAACCTGAGGAGAAACAAACACTATACAGAAAGAGAAAAAGAAAATATTGAGGCGGAAGAAACCAAACTATTAAGAATGGCTTCTTCCATATCAGAGCGTCCATCATCGAGGTGCCTACACCTTGTAAACAATTAACCGGGTTATAAGTGGGGGTAAATTCTCATTAGCATGACAGCTTTTTACGGCTTTCACTGCCCCCTGTCATTAAGTTCAGTTACTAGACAGACAGTTGAGCCGAACAACGAAGGCATTCACGCCACTAAGTTCGATTAGCTGCTACCCCGCTTAACATTTCCAGTCACTGACTCCGTGAGTCGCGATATCCTCAGCCCGGAGAGTGAACCCAACCTACTGGTGAACAATTTCATTTCTCTATTCCAAGTCATATGCTCACCTCACGTATTAAACCAATCGGCCGCAGCGTCAGAGAAGAGTGTTGGGTGTGACAAACGGTTAGCTAGTATCCTAGTACATGGCCTAACCATCTGAGTCTGTGCGGTGAGGTATTCTCAAGACAACCTGGCTGAAAGCTTCACCTGATCTTCCGTGTGAAGCACGAACACATACAAGGGGAGCGTTTTGACGTACCAAAAGAGGATCAACATCGGATAAGGGAGACGATAACGCTGTACTGCACCAGTAACTCTCAACGATCGGCTGATTGATCGCACATGTTATCGAACTGCGTTGAGACTAAAAGGCCAGTTCACGAGGACACCCAATATGTGTTCATCATTGAATGTTAATTGCGCGCTCGGACAAGGTGTCCCCACTTTTGCCACGTCAACCTAACAGACACTTAGCACTGGCCAGAAGATCATCAAAAAGGCCCATGGTTTGACAATGAGAAACTTTGCGTACTGTTGTAACATACATCGTCAGCCAGTCAGCAAGTTAACGCTATGTGGGTAGCTGCGTAAGTAACACTCAGCAAACTACTTCGAGAACACAGCATACAAGCAATTAATACCGACTCCATCTGGGTTTAAGTAACACGTGCTAAGCAACGATATCGAAATTTCTTACGGCATCATAATTTGTGTTAGGCAGTTTGGAATCTGGTATGCGATCTTTGGCATTTGAGCAATCTACAGCTGCAAGCTGAACGAGATATACACTGCACATTTCCTGAGTTCCTGATTACCTCACCAAAATCGCCACCCCACTTAGAAGCACAGCTGAGGGGAACTGATAGCAACGCTATCATCGATTTTCGACTGCACTGCCTCCAGACAGTGTGTTCTAATACTTGACTTGACACAGTCCATTCCGTGATCAAACACGGTCTGAAACAGACGACGTGGTTGTTATTTACAGATAATCATCATCATCATCATCATCATCATCATCATTACAGCCATGAGCCTGACCGAAGGTACTGTGGCTCGGGCCACCGCTCACCTCAACAGTGACGTGGAATATCCAAGAACAAAGATTAAAGAGGACTAATCGGAAGGACTAGAAATGGTGTGGATACAGGTACGCCATTGAATGCGACACACCGCCATCTCGGATAGCATCTCTAACCAGCGGTTTAAGTGATCACGAGGACCCCAGCCAGGCAGACGATGCCTGCCCACTTTGCCTAATGGAGCAGTCAAGGTCTTCATATTTCGTGACCACGTTGTTGCTTGACCACCACGCAGTTTTACCCAACTGTTGGTGGCCTCAGTGTATAATGCCCGGTACGGTAAACGCTCGGCTGGCATTCGGAGCACTTGTCCCAACCATCGCAAGCTGTGCAACGTAATTACCTGACCAATTGATCGCGCATCCCGAACGTTCCGGAATACGCGCCGGCGAACTGCCACATTGCTCACGCGATCAGCCCACTTAATGAGGGCCAAGTGGCGGAGACAACTATGGTCAAACACAGCAAGCCTGTTGATATCTTCCTTGTGAACAGGCCACGATTCTGATCCATAGAGCAAAGTAGAACGCACACAAGCATTATGTACCCTTCCTTTAAGCGACAACCGAACCACAGATGACGCAGTTTGGAAAAGGCAACTCGTGCCTTTGCTATCCTCGCTGATATCTCATCAGCAATATTACAGGCCGACGAGATAGTGCTATCCAAGTAGGTGAAACTGTCCACAGTCTCGAGCGGACTACCTGCAATAAATAAAATAGGGGTGGAAATGCCCCAGTCTTGAATCAGCACTTTGCACTTTGAAGGTGCGAAGCGCATTCCATACAAACCAGCCCGGTCACTTATCTTGTTCAGCATGGACTGCATGTCTTCGGCAGAGGGGCTAAGTAAGACAATGTCGTCCGCGTACTCCAGGTCGGTCAATCTAGCGCCAGGGAGAAGCTCAACACCAAGCCCACTGGATTCACGAAGCGCACCCTCCAGAATGTCGTCCATGACAAAATTGAACAGGAAGGGGGAATTCGGACACCCCTGACGAACACCACTAGAAGTGATG
>QNGE01000465.1:86392-101195 GCA_008508345.1 Paragonimus westermani
TGACTCACTTGGCAGTGAGGGGCTTGCCTAGCTCGAGGGCGCAGTGAATAAGACAATAATGTCTGATTCTGAACACTGCTGCGCGCAGCGGATGTACTCGAAGCTACATCGGGCTTTTGAGAGACAGTCGATGTTTTTCGACCGTATTGGATAATACGCCGGTGATCAAGGTCGACCGTTGGGCGATCGGAGTGCTCTTTGTTTAAGGGTATCTTTTGTAACCCCCTTCTTCCTGATACGGAAGACTGCAGCGCCGCAACTATAAAAATAGTTCTGCTGTGTGCCCATAGCATCGTGCCTCTACCTAATCACTCCTACGCGGTCAGTAGTGCGACATACAATCCTATGAGTCTAACTGCTTTTCGTCTGAGTGCTCCCCTTTGGCCTATCTGACAAGGTTGCACTTGGAAGGACCGGAGTCCTAGTCAACATAGCCCGCCGGATCAAAACAGTACACAGGCCCGACCACCTCGTCAAGGTAGCAGTATAGGTCAGTTATTTAAAGATAGCGTAACGGCGTCCGAAATGTCAACATTGCGACACATTCAACCGAATGTGTCGCATTCATAAGATTACAGCTAGGTAAGCATCAGTATACGGTTCGGAATGTGGCTGTCAAACGTTCATAATGTCGAAAATATTGGTGTCTTTGAGCTCTGACATTTGCATTTGGTTGCACTGATTAGGTGACGTCAGCAACCAAACACTCGAGGATCAGAAGTCAGCCTTTGGCAGTGAGAACCTATCAATTTCACTCACAGAAACCACAAAAGTACCTTGCTTTTAAGGATTGGTTTATCCGATGAGGGTGCCAGTGGGCTTTGCCCACCGTACACCATTTGTGGAGCACTCTACAGTTCATTTGCACAATACTCGAGACAAAGAGATGGTGGCTTACCAAGCGAAATAGTTAGGAACTATAAGTGCTGCTGGATTGGTGTCTCTTGATTTACCTAAGCTTTATTCCGAAATTTTAAGGTAGACGGTGAGTAATCGGACTTTCTCAGCGAGCAGTCTTTGAAGTGAGGGCCAGTGGTGCAACGAGATGGTGGTAACTTCAAAGAAGCAGACTGATACGTGCAACTTCGCTTGCGAATTGCATCCCGTCATTGGTTTGTGATTGCAGTGAATATATACCTAGGCCTCTTAAGTTTTAAAACAAACATTTTTGAAGGTCAGACAATTGTTGCTCTCCAGTGCACTCTTCCTTGTCTCATAAGACCCTATCCCAAAGGGGTCAATTAAAATGAAGCAAGGAAATCCCACCTGAACTCGAAGAAACTAAACAAGTCGAATGTAGGGTGAGTTGCTAGTGTACACATAACAAATTCTGGTCTTCCATCGTGCTTTCAGCGTTTCAGAAGTTATGATAAACCGTTGTGTACAGTTAGTTAAATCGCAACCTCAAGCAATTAGTTAGAGTTTGACAGTCCACTTATGTGGCAAATAAGGTGGAATTCACTATACTCACTTGGAAGAGCTCCAAGGAGAAAAATCTGGACCTTGGATGGATTCGAACTAGTGAAACAGAGTGCGCACAAGCCTAGCTTACTGGCGGGACCACGCGGGAAACTCATAAATTTCGCACTTGAACACAGTCACCTACTCATCTTGCTGTCTCCAAAGAGGATAACCGAAATGACCCAAGTAATTGACTTTTCCGGCACGATTTATCAAGTAGGTCACGGTGGTATCGGCCAGCGTCAGCCTTGAGCAATGGAAATATGTTACTAAGAGTGACACTTGACTGTCAGTCAATCGTGGAATGCATATATATATATGACATTGAGAATGTCTGCAGCTCAGGCAGCATATTTAAGGCAATTAAAAAGGCATACATCGAGCAGTGGACGGTTTATTGTGACATCCCAACTCCACACTAGGGTCCGTGAACAAACAAATAAATGTGTCGAGATGGGATTGTTTTGTCGTTCACCGAGTTTGCCCGTCGGCCTATCTTCCTTTGTCTTTCGTTTCAGCGTCAAGGTTACTGACACAGTGGATGTCTACATCTACGTGTCCATTAAACGAATTCCGCGAATAGACAATTCAAAGTAATAGCCCTTATCTTGTCATTTTTGCCCGCCCGACCTTTCCCGCATGTACCATGTTGGCCTCGTGATCTGTGCCTGCGCAGTAGTGCACATAAATATCCTGACCGACTGACAGTCAGGAGTCAGTATTAAGCACAACGGTATGCTCATTGGTGGCAGTGGCGATCACGATGCGAGTGTCCAGCTAACTATTTGGCAACCAAAAGCACTCAGAGAACAACTTTTGACTGACGCGTTTACAAAATAAGTGTCGCTCTGGGGATACTTCCACGCTCTTCACAACAGAGTCCAGATTAACTAAACTTTCGTTGACTTGATTTCACTGGTTTCGGCAATTGCAATCCAATTATCTAAGCACAAAACATACTTTACTCACAGGTCGGTTTAAAGATTCGGTCGGTTGCCCTTGAAATAGTTTGACATCAAGTAGAAATTGAGTAATTTGCTCACGGATCAGGTTTGTGCGTTCCCTTTCCAAATTAAGTTGACAACTCAACAGTTGATTGGGTGGACTGCCAGAAGCGCCTCGAGATAACGCACGTTGCTGACCTACCGCAATAATATCCAGATTTGTGCGGTCGTTTAAATCGCGCTTCCGTCTCAACCTGTTGAACTTAACGTCCGAATTAAGAGACACGGCTTTCTCCAATTCTTGATCATAGATGAAATGAGAATGTTCTATGTTGTCCGCTTCAGACTTTAGTGTGCTATGTGTTCCTTCTTGAAGTCTTCTTAACTCGAGTTCCGAAACTCTTTCCTTCTCAATGTCTGACCCATTTTCTAATTCTTTCATCTCTGTTGGATCAACAAATTTATCTTTGTCGTGTTTCGGCTTAATATGAGGCAATGTTTGCTTCAGTGTGTTCGTGTGTACTGTGTGGATACTGATGTTCTCTCTCGGTCTGCTCATGGTCGTCGACCTCCTATAGTCATGTCCGGTGATAGATCTCCAAGAAGGCATGCCAGCTCTTGAACGTGGCTCGAATAACTTTTTGAGGTTGTCGAAATATGGTTTCAAAAGTTCGAGTTGTTTTTTATGGATTGTCTTCAGTTTAATTAAGCAATTATGCATCAGCGGTGTGTGCATATGCGGCATATGCGTTAGTCGGCATTCTAATCGAGTAATCGCTTCTTCACGTAGCCCGGATTGCATGAGACGAACTGTCACAGGAATTTTACCTCCTCGCCGATCGTTGTGACCAAGAAAATGGCGCTGTGCATTACGCTTATTCATAAACATCAGTGAAGTTGTGGCGGTGGTTTGCACGGAAAATATGTAGGGTTGGCAACCAAGTAAAAGTTCCAAGTCGCCGATGCACGAGGTACCTAAAACACAAAACAACCAACGTACAGCTTGTGGAAACACGGTAGTGCACAGGCAAGGTGGCTACAGGCTGATCGACACAGTATTCTCGCCATTAAAATAGAGCGGCACTAACATTTGACAACATTTTACACGATCAAAAATCCAGTTAAAATGATAGCATTTCACATGAATGTTGCTCGTATTAGTGTTTATCAATACTGTATGTCGAAGTAATTGGGTTTCGACTATCGTGTGCATGAAACAAGCATGTTAACAGCGATACCAGTGCCCAGACACCCTGACCAGACCACAAAATTGATTGTGACCAAACTGAAAATCTGGCTGCACTCAGCAGCCTTCGGTGCACCCGACCTTCACTAGCACTTGTACAGACACTGTTCTTAAAAGGAAAACATGGATATCATGATATGATAACAGTAAACATTGTTTCCAACAGGAAAACTCGAATAGCTCACTGTCCCACAGTCTTATAGTGTACGGCAGCGCGTGTAGATAAAAAGCCTGAGTTAAACATAAAAACGGAAAAAAGTCTCGTATAGGAATTTGGGTTCGAAGAACGAACTATCAGCAATTTCGACTGACCAGTTATTAGGGTCCACAGCAACATTGCTATCAGATACTTGACATACATAATCCTCCGTATGAAAAACCAATCTATTATAATTATTAAACCCGATAGGCTTTGCGATTGGATGAATACATTCCAGTACGTTTACTCCACGTCATCGTTGGATGTGTGGTTCTGAGAGAGATGTACACTGACCACAGTTTGAACACTGTAACACTTCGATTGCATACAACGTTAAGCCTACCGTACAAGGACAGAAAAGTTCCACTTACAAACAAGGAAACTGAAGTGAATCTTCCGGTGTGAACGTGGATATGTACTGTGCACGAGCCCCTAGAAGACTGACTCTCGAGTCTAACAGTCGTCGGTAAATGAAATGACTTACAGTTTAGTTTTTTACTTGTTTAAATAATTGGACTCTTTCTAATTCTAAATAACTGACTTGCGAGGTTGTTGTGGACGCACACATGGAACGAAACAGCTTGAAAGACATTAATTTGTTGCGTGTAACAAGTACGACGTTTATAGCTTTATGTGTGTATATGTATACATTCACTAACGAATGACCAGTTGAACTGGCGAACGTGCCACAACTAGGATTTACAGGGAAAATACTCATAAATAATTACACCTGCTTACTGAAGTATTTTGTTACGTCACGGTCTTGCTAACTTCACCGAATTATACACGGAAAATGCTGTTAACAGATTTCGGTCGTACTCAACCAGATCAACGGATTAAGTGTAGGACCCCGAAAAACAACCTGATAGTTCGACTATCTGGTCGTCACGCAATCCTTCAGAAGAGAACAAGTTTTGGAAAGTAGTTGACGCCATTGTCCACTGGAGAAGTGATAAAGAACTATTTCTGTTTAGTTTGTTTTCATCAAAACCGCATATGCCGTGGAACTGCACGCATCCTTTGGGCGTAGACATCACACTCATAGACGAGTAACCCCTCTAGTTTACGTAACGGCGGGAGGGACCTTTTTCTGCTAAAGTTTATTAGGATAACAAGCTTGTCAAGACCTCTCTAAACCCCTTCAGTGGCCATGGCAAACGCTTGTTAGTCTGTAGAACAACCGCAAACGTTTAGTGGACCTCGGCCTTTGAAGAGAAGAAGGTGAGTCAGACAAAGAAAGTAATTCACTAAACTCCATGGAACTCCACTGATTGGGATCTCTAGTTCTAGAAGATAAGTGTGTAGACTATCACTTTCTAGTGGTCTATTTGTCTGACACTTATCCAGGGGTTTCAGTCCAAGGCGTGAACAGTGTTGATGAGACCGAACGAAATGGATACGAATGTCCACCACCTCACTGGAACGACTGCCCGAAAACTCCTCTCGCTACCTTTCAAGGGTGAGTGGTGGGTGCATGCCAACTTCCAAACAAATCGTAAATTGCCAAATCAACCCTACTTAATGAGGGTAGAAGATTAAAAAACTAGAGTACACATATATATATATGTATAGGTTACCATTTGTCAAATAGCTTTAACCTTTCTCACACAAATCGGCCTGGTTAACTGTCTGCCTCATCAAAATGGCTTACTGTCTGGTAATGAAATGCATTTCTGACTAGCAAATAAAAATGGACGGTTGGAGGCAGCTTATTCAAATCCATGCACTTAACAGCAATGAGAATATCGGGTGATCAACTAACAGTTCACAAGAATCTAATACTAATCTTTTCCGCTTCAAACGATTTGATTGTCGAGTCAATCAATGCTGATAATTGGTGTGCTGTGCACCGAAATGTTGGAAAAAAGATAACTTAAGCAAAGATGAATGGAACTGTTGTCAGGATGAAATTCGTCAGTTGCACCAATTCTTTATAAGGCTATTCGTGATGTCGATTGTTGAGATTGGGTTTCTTTTAAAACAACGGGGTTTGGAAGAAAAATTTCAAATTCCAATTTACAAGTGTCCATTAAATTGTCTTACTGGCTAGATATGTTCAACACATGATCTACCTGTTTGATCCGGCCTGTTTGGTGCACTGCTCCGTAGAAGAAACACTTTCTGCTCGTTTCGAGGTTGTGCGTCCTTTCTGTTGAATTTTCGTTTGATATCCGAACAAGTGGAATCTGACTTGATCGATACTGCCAATTCTCCACTGGAATAAGAGTTACACATACAATCAAGATAAAGTGTATAATTAATTTTAGAAGGTTAGAAAGAATAAAATCCAGGGCATTTTCTTGGCAGACAACATGTTTCAAACTGCCTTATTAACGGCGTACTTTGTTATTTTGCAAACCGTCAGGCTAAAATCACCATGCGGTAAGTTGAACACAGTGTTCTCAAACTTGAATGGACAAGTTTCCAGCTGAAACAATGACACAAGGTCCCGGATTCTTTTTGGGTCACGCCGATTTTAAGCAGTTGTTTGTGAGGTTTTGCGGAGCTGTTTCCATTAGTAACCATTTCTTGGGGTACAAACACTTCACACGCTTATGACAAAAAATTACTGTGGAAGCATTTGAGTGAGCAATCAGCCGAAGCAAGTGAAAACAATTCTCATTACTTTGATTACCCAAAAAGTTCAGTATTGTCTCACCGTAACAGGAAATATAAACCACGATATGGAGATCCAGAAGATATGATGTGTGTACCAAATTCAAATGTTTGAAGTTCCAAACCCAAAACAATCTGCTTTTTGGTCCTGGACGTCAACCGGTAGAAATAGGACACCCGATTGACAAAATCCATTTTCTGTCGAAATTGCTGTTCCAGAGCCGAACGTACTGTGTTGTCGTACAGAGTTCGAGAAATGACAACCAGCTGGGCAACTACTCTCGGTGACATGAAATCTTGTCCAGGTTCAGCTTGATCATATTCCGTTGAGTTCACCGGTGATGGAGTTGGTGAGATGTCAGATACAGCAACGATGCTGGCAGTACGACGACAAGTTTCTATCAAAGCAACTTCTCCAAAAATAGCTCCAGAATCTGATAGTTGAAGTTAAAATCATTTCATGATTGTACACTCCAAATGAATCCCGCAGTGAGCTGGTGTGAAAACTTTCAAGAATTCTTCTCTCATACTTGGTAACGATTTGGAACTGATCCGCTGCTAGCTTCTATCAGTGATACAGTGAACGAGGGGACGAACTATTCTGAACCGTACAATTAGTCCAGGGTCCACTGGTTTCAGGCTTGCGTAAACGAATCATTTTATGTCTCCGCTGAACACACAACATCTGTAGTCTACTTAATTTGTCAGATATATCTCATAAGTCAGGAATGATGTACTATCGATAAACACGATCACTGACTCTTTACAGTTTTGACCCAAAGTGGTCCGAATTATCAAGATTTTGACACAAATCACTAATAAATTATCAAAGGAGGTTCTACTTTAATGCTATCAGCTAGACATTGATATAAAAACACGAGCTTAAGTTGTTACTACTCAAAAAGTTGACAAGTTTTAAGGAGAAAATGTTTTTTTTTTTCGGGGCAAGCAAAATTTCAAAGGCAAGTTTTCAGTGGAGAATTTCGAAAACTCTTTCTTCTACCAGTTTTCTGACAGTCGCCAATGGATATCGGAACCGACATTCCTATCTGGTTACTGAATGACCATAGAATGCACCCGCTTGCTTGGTTCTACCCTTGCGGAGACTTAGTGGCTTGAAAATTTACAGTCGTGAAGAAAACAGCTTACATGTGAGGTACTTTAGTTGTCATGTTTGCAAGTTTTGTCAAGCATATTTTGACAAGTCCGTTAATTCTTATATCACTGGCGCACTTCCCCGTCATCTTCATATGGGGTAACTGTATCGGCCAGTGTGTGTGAATGACCTCACAGCAAACGCGGCTAACTCACTGTAGGGAAACTCTCGACCACATTTGCTCATGCTATCAGTTCACATTAACAGGACGATCACTGTGTCTGTACTCAAAGCGACGGAGCACTGAAAACATCACTTGCAATCAGATGTCACCCAGTGTTAATGTACTATAATTCGGTGGTACCACATATATAAGGTGAGCGCACCAGTATCAGTGTGGTAGTCACACAAGAACATGAACCGAATTTCAACTCCTGTTTGTGAATAGACTGCGTTTCACTTATGAAATCATACAAGAGTAGAATTTGAGTCAAATGTTTTTTTGAAAGGTCTATCTGAATTCGGAAACTGCGAGTGGGTTCGGGTGTTTTTCGTTTTTTCCAGATGAATCCTTACCATAAATGATAATAAGGTCGCAGAACTGTAATCGGTGCTTCATTCTGCAATACACTTCATAAGCACAGGAGTACCTATAAAATCTGGGCAAGTGACGCGAGATTATCTTGTCTCGTTTTTTCGCCTACCACTTCATTCAGTCTTTCTGTCTTTTAGAATATAATTTTTTAGTGGGTGAGCAAAACTCATATCAAATAAGTGAAGTTTGAGGACAATTATAGGATTTGTTTGGACTAGTGGTGGGTAAGGAGCAATTAGGTCAACACCGTAAACACTCCGCGTGATACATATATGCCATGTGTATAAGAGATGAAATAATGAGTGAATAACACGAGTATTGTGGACGGCGTGCAGTGTGATATAAATGAACTAAATATAAATAGTGAGAGGACATTCAGACAATGAAAATACGAAAACGAAAACAATGAACATTCGCTCACGGAGTGTTCCAACGCACGGTCCCAATTCGTTAAAGTCCGATACGATCTGTCCTAAACGTTCTGCACACGAGATACTCGGACGTTCTGTGGCTGAAATTTTGCTGTCACACAAAGGTGTACCGGGCTTTTCGAATTTGGAGAACTTTTCCTCTCTTTCTTGGTCTAAATCACACAACTGATGCACACTGGCTGAACCCGAGAGTAGTATATACATGCTGATATGTAGAGATACCAAATACATTGACAGTAAGCAAGTATTCGAAAGTCAGTGTAGAATTTCGATAATTATATCGAACACTCAGTGTGTTAAAGCAGTTTCAACGCTCTAATAAGAATAAGTAATCGATGGATTTGACAAATTTCCTGTTCTGTGTTCCGTTAAAGTCGATTCCCGTATGCATCTACGTTGCATACACCCTGCCAGACTGACTATTTTGGTCTATTCTTTGTCCTCATCATTGTACACAACACTTTCAGTATGAGCACCAACACACAAAAATGAAGTATTCTAAGTTTTATGACAGAAAATGTAAGAAGAAACATGTTTCAGAAGAATAGTGTATTTTGACGCTTAGAAATTTTGTCGATATACCTAGAGACATTCAATAAAAAAACTAGCACAAAGATGAGTTTCACGCATGCTCATTGTTCAAAACTAGATGATTACCGAAGGATCAATCTCAGCTTAGTTAGATATGCTACCCAGTACAAAATAAACAGGTTAACACTCGTCCATTATAAAATGATCATGTTTTTGTTAACATGCTGACACTGATAACCATAAGCTTCTAGTTACAAATATCTACCCGAAATATATTATTGATTTCGTGTGTCTACATCTCAGGGCCGTTGTGCTTTGAAACAATCGAAGGAACATTCGGCAATCGGACATGTTGGCAGTGAAAACACTGAATCAGTATTCGAGATATTTTACCACAATATAGTTCTAGCATCCATTTGCACCGCCCTACAGGCGAGCAAATTGTCTAGAGGACTTGTGTGCATCTGTAGGAAGAGGTTGATTGAAAGTTAACAATAGAATTTCGTAACATGTCTCTACGGATGAACTGGAACCTCACTTCTTACAAGCAGCACCTAGAAGCATACTGATATGAAAATTACGGATTTGTATCTTCGAAATGGGCGTAGATAATGCTATAAAACATGGAAGTGACTAGCTCACCTACTTTTTTCAACCAAGTAGTTATTGCTGTACAAAAATCAGTTTGTTCCGCAAGCACATAACCTAACAACACGACATGTAAACACAACCAAAATTAGTCATGTGATTCGTGCAACGCGAATATATGGTGATAACAGGCACGGTTGATGACATCCGTTATGGATTAGCCTGTCACAATGACTGAAACCAGAAGAAGGGTTGCTCATTATCTTCACCACAAGTGGCTTACGTTGAACCACGTGTGGTTGCACTCACATGGGGTTTCGGGCGTAAACTTGAATGTTTAGGGTCGTCAGAATTGGAAATGATTACCTTTGTGCTCCAGCCGACCAAGGCCGGTTGAAGCGAAATCGAAAGAAATCTTCAGTAGAAAATATACAAAACAGAATTGAAGAAAAGATAGAGAGCCAACAGGATCCAACTTCTTGCCGAAGAAAGCATGGAATTTATCATATCAAAGGCAACTTTGGTTGATGCGAACGAAAGAACATATAAATGACAGCCCAATCGTACCTCATGTACCCACCGTCTCGTCGTTGTCGGTAGATTATCAGTACATCAATGGCCTACCAACACAAGGCAGTTAACGCATTCGCGGCTGTATTTAACATAGCGGTATATAGTCACTCCGCCACGTAGTGAGAAACTCATAGTTGACTTGCGTACTACGCGTCTGAACTCACGACCGCGCAACACCAGTGTTTGGAAACATGTCCGACCATCGGACACCCAAGATGCATCATAGACATTGCAGATGGAAACAGCTCAGATACCGCACACTCCTGTGCTTTAGTGTCTAGGTACCATTGCCGTACAACAATATGAACAACACCACCGCAAGGTAGACATGCACAGTTGTCCTCATGGTCAGCTTGTGATTCTTTCAGACACGTCTTTTACGATGTCTTCAGACAGCGGTTACTTTCGTCAAGCGAGCGTGCAACCAGGAGCTCACAGATAAATCAGCTGAAAAACTTACAATTAAGTAACGGAAGTATGCATAACTATTCACCAGGTCTCCACTGATATGGGTTACAGATGTGAGCACATCTTCTCTGAACTGGGCAAAGTAAAATTAAGAAAAGGCACTACCTGTGTTGATATTAAAACCAATTTTGGATGTCGCGGTCTCGAAGGTTGTCATCAGTTTCTACCGTCTCTCTTCGTTCTGTAAAAACCGTGCACTGCCGTCTGCGAAAAATAGCATACCCATTGTCGAAGCATTGTGGCTTACTTTGGCCGCAGAGCTGCTGAATATTCAGCAAGCGGTTCTCCTCAGAGCTCTGAAAAGCATTTTTCAGCCTTGTGGACAAATATAAATGAAGTAAAATTGTGACTATAACACGACCCCACTCACGCTACTGACAATGCCAAACTCATCAGGAGTCGAGTTAAATAATTGCATTTTTGCCTTCGTAACCATGAAAACGTGAACGGGAATTAGGCAGCAAGAGGCGCGATCAACTTTCTTTCACCTTTATCAATGAGCACCAAGGAAGGCACACATTTAGCTCCGGCACTACCGAAATTCCTCTTTAGGCGTGTGCCAAACATAAATGAAATTTCCTATAACCTGGTATTCAGTAAACGACCCACTAAACGTGCACAACAAACTGGACAAAATCTCTGAGCCAGTGTGGATCAGAGACTCGATGAATTGTAAAAGTTGTCACGTACACATACCACCACAAGTGAACGAAGCAACCTGAACGGATTTAGTCGGTGATCAAAGGTGAGCAATGGATAATCAATCAGATGGAAGTCAAAAAAAAGAGGAAATGACCTATCCGATCGGTTAATTAGAACTAACCAATCAAACTTAAATCCGAAGTTCAACAGATGTAGGAAGTGATCAGACAAACTGCAGACTAAAAACTCGAAAACAACTGAAGGTAACAAACTATGAGTCAAATCAAGGAGTGAGCTCATTTTTACACATCAGAGGAGACGCCCATCAGACTCTAAAAACCTCCGAGCTTAAACCTAAACGTTTTAGCCTCTAAGCACTGACGATGTCACTTGGGTTAACGATGAAATGTTTGCAACCTCCATACCAAACGCAGCAAAAAACGGATACCTAAAAGTCCGCCAGCTTTTGATGACCTCATCCCACTCAAATTAATGTTGAAGCAAAACAGAGCCGGACAAGATCGGACGTAAGTGAGAAACGGTGTGAGCGGCTGACAACAATAGCTATCTTGTATTGAGCAAGCATGCCCATTTTACATAGGTTTGTGTGTGTGCTTTGTTCAGAAATACAGTGATTGTATATAGGTTTTAGCTTACCAGTCTCCGATGTCACCCTCTCGAATTATCAGTTCGTTCTCCAATCGTGTCTCACTTCCGCATTCTTTGACAAGCGCCACCAGAATTTCTGTTGAGTTCAATAATGAATAGTAGGAGATAGAAGAATAGAGGATTTACAGAGTTGACGTATGTTTACAGTAGACAGTTTCAAGCAAGTTATGCATCAGACGACAGACTCTTAAAAACTTCAGCTTTACAGGGTCCAACATGATTAGATCTGACAGTGATACAAAAATGCAGACAAGCCGAACTTCACTATCAGAAACAACAGATCGGTGTTATAGATTTGTGTACGCATCACTTACACTGTAAAAATAAAGTAGTAAAGTAGTAAAATAAAGTAGTAAAAAGTAAACTCTCAACAGTAAAACACAATTCTGAAGTACTGCAGGGTCCCGATGATCATGAATATTGCAGTTCAGTATCATCCCAAAACAACTCAAGCAACACACTGGTTCATTTTAAAACGAAGCTTTAGTGGGCACCAGCAGGGGAAACAGGAGAATGTACGAAATTGTATTTTGAACTAACTAGACCGTAGTAACCCGCACGATGAGATCTGTGCAGTTTTTTCATTTCTTGTGGGAATGTTTGTGTTAGAATAGTAAAAAGTAACATTCTTTGGTTTTGTTTCAGTGAATCAGTTCCCTATAACCGCCTTGCCCGAATTGCCGTATCTGTAATTTTTCGAGGCTGGCTTATGCAGCGTTTGTTGTTGTCAGATAAAAAACAAGTTCAATAACCACTGTTGGTTCTCCTGCACACTTCAAGTATGTTTCAACGGGAAAGCAACATTTGACGACGCATCATCGACTTGACTCATGAACAACCTCTCATTATAATGACGTATTGAAAATGATATTTACCGCAAACACTTTTGAGTTTATCAGTTCAAATCGCCTGCTGAACTGCATTTGCGTTACTGGTTGGCACGACAAATTGGATCAAACGATATACGTATATGCCTTGAACTATTGTGACCTTATCTAATTTCACAAGCCCACGCAGTTTTCAGTTTTGTTTTATGTCGTACAGAAGTCCTTTTGTCGTCTCTTATGACGGACAAGGTATACTCCTTATCCAAGTTAAATTTAGAACCTACGTTTTTGCGGGCCATATAACAGCCATCAGCTCACAGATCCATCTATATATGTTACTACGGCCATGTTTTTAGGCGTCCTAACGCATATAGTTATAAAAACCACTCCATCGGTTTGTTTTTAACTGTGGGTAGCATATAATGCAATCCACTGTTGGTAATCACTGAATCAGAGTATTATTAATCTCTTCAGTGAGGCGGTTGACCGATAAAAAAGAAAACGCTGCATAATTTTTTTGGCGGAAAATAAATAAACATACATATAACAATGTGTACCTTTTGAAAGCACACATTAATTTACACAATCCATTGTTTCCAACTATTTTTACGTACACTACACATCAACTGTACCGCAGAGGATGAACTCAACTTGTTTAAATTGGTTCAAACTAACATCACACTTCCTCGTGCACATGTCTCGTCTTTTCTGTACTAGTACTCAACGTGACCGATTACCAACTTCGATTTAATCGCTTATTTTGGTCGAATCGTAGTCGGCAACAGCGACAGCCACATATAAGAGTAAACAATCCGTGATACGATTGTTTTCGACTACCCCGCCGTTTTACTGTGAGTTGCTTTTATACCTGTTTTATTTAAGGTTAATCCATTACAAACTGATCGGCTTGTATGCTGACTGGTGTACATGTGTTGGTGGAGTTTTCCCCTAAACTTTTGTCTTGTAGTTTTCCTCGGGGTTTCATAACTTTTCCATCTTAAATAGCATGTTTTGGGTATTTAAAGGGATGCAAATGCCCGAGGAAAACATTATGCCTGAACTTCATGAGTTTGTCATTGAAGACGCTAGGCTGAGCTTTACACAGACTGAAGTTGTGTCGGCCCTTTGATAAATCTGAACACAACCTGTTATGTGTAATTACGACGTCTTGAGCTTGCCCAGACCTGTTGCTGGTGATTCATTTGCGGATGTGATTTACGAATCATTAAAACAGAATCTTTACAATGTTATAAATCGGGTATTATATTAAAGAGGTGGTAGGTTCCGCAGAAACGGACTCCAAAATCTTTATTCGGGCATTGGATTGAGTGTAAACTCTTCCTCACAGTTGCTTTTCCAATTACCTTAACTGTCAGGGAACCGGTGCTGCGCGAGTTATGGCTGCAGAATCCCATAAGTCGGCTTTGTCATACGTTAGTTACTGTACATGTGGTCAAATTTTGGGCAAACTGTTGTACCAGTATTCGAGCCCCATCCGCTACATGCCTTACGGACAATAACAACTGTAGTGAGAACATGTGACTCAGTAGAAGCGCATAGTGTATCGCCGCATTTACAGGCATTCGGGTCATTTTAAAGCGCATGGACGAGTGAGCCGTTGGTCGTTGAAGCCGCGACCAATCAGAACACTCTTGGAGCCTTGGTACGAGTGTGGGGCACACAGGCGGCTTGACGCGTATACAACACCACTTCCGCCTTAAAATGGCGGTTAGACCTGTAGCGTGTTCTGTTTAGGACGAAATGGAAGCTGCCGACTCACAGGAGTATCCATTGAGAGCCACCTGACCAAGTGTCATTCCGTAGAGTTGATAATAGGCCTCATCATCAAGCACCGCTGTTTCAAAAGCAGAAAGAACAGCTTCCGATCTAAAAGCTTGGAGTGCAGACGTCCACGAG
>QNGE01000465.1:105427-131552 GCA_008508345.1 Paragonimus westermani
CTCAGTAGAAGCGCATAGTGTATCGTCGCATTTACAGGCATTCGGGTCATTTTAAAGCGCATGGACGAGTGAGCCGTTGGTCGTTGAAGCCGCGACCAATCAGAACACTCTTGGAGCCTTGGTACGAGTGTGGGGCACACAGGCGGCTTGACGCGTATACAACACCACTTCCGCCTTAAAATGGCGGTTAGACCTGTAGCGTGTTCTGTTTAGGACGAAATGGAAGCTGCCGACTCACAGGAGTATCCATTGAGAGCCACCTGACCAAGTGTCATTCCGTAGAGTTGATAATAGGCCTCATCATCAAGCACCGCTGTTTCAAAAGCAGAAAGAACAGCTTCCGATCTAAAAGCTTGGAGTGCAGACGTCCACGAGTGTGGGGCACACAGGCTGCTTGACGCGCATGCAGCACAAACCTAAAGGAACTACCTGATGGAGAGCGTCACATTTACGTTTTGCAGCAAAAGACAGATGCAATCGTCTTGCAGCCATGACACCCCTCAGCAAGATACCTTGAATCTGGAGGTGAAGTTTTTACCACCAATGCTGCAAGTAAATAAACTACCGCCTGTGCCGTCAAGGTGTCGCACAAAGGTCGGTCGAGTGCACAACAGATCGACAGGAACGTTTGCTATTAGCCCCACTGATTTGGATCTGAAGCTAGCCGTTACGCTTAAATTTGTTCCTTCCAGAAAAATGAACATAGAACAGGGAACGACCAAGCCAATCATTCATACCGACGGTTACTAGTGGTCTTCATTTACGTCGCCTGTTTTGTTTAGCTGGTCGTTAAACTTCCAAGTTCTTAGTTGGTATGGCGACCAAGATTGGTGGTATTCAACCAATTGGCGGTAAATACAATCTTGAGTCGATATCGTGTGCTCTACAAGCTGAAAACTCACTTCTCAGAAACTACTCAAGCTTGACCTCGACCTTCGACGAGAATTCCCTTGAACATTCACTTTCGTAGTCAGAGAATCTAGTCATCGGCGGTGATCTTTTCACCTCTTGACTCTTATTGGATGTAAAACATCACAAAAATAGTGAGCAGCACTACCACCTGATGGATACATCGCAATATCACATTCGTGAATTTAAGTGCATTCGGTTCGTAACTTCCTTTCGACAGTTTCTGCAACCAATCATCCCACCGTGCTCCTTGTTACAAATGAAGCATGACGTTTCTAACCAGATTATTACCATTGGTTAACCTTTCGTGGAACGAAGGTGGCTTTCGTTAACAGAGAAACTCAAGATCGACAAAGCAAAATTCGAGAACTTGTGACTCAGCCTTATTTAGCCATATAACAGTCCCTAGTATTCACTATTGGATTTGGTCCCAGGACCACAGAAGGCAACTGGGGTCCGTGCAATGATTACCATGCCATTAACAGTGCCACAGTGCGATAGGTACCCAACTTCCCATAATCACAATTTTTGACTGGTATGTCTGATACGACCGTCTCCTCGACGCTTGATTTAGTTCGGGCTTGCCACCAAATTCCCGTGGCCGAAAAAGCTACGTGACGGCTTCAATTGCCACTCCTTTTGGATTATATTTGTTTGTTTGTAATCCACCGGATCCACGAAATATAGCTCACTCTTCAAAGGTTTATGGACCAGATCCTTCGTGTTTTGGACTACGAGTCCGTTTATACTGATAACAATCTGGTGACCAGCAAGGACACCTAGCGGCAATTAGCGTTAATTCGCACAATTTCAAAACTCTTTGTCAACTACGCCTTAAATCTAAGCTCCTGAAATGCATTTTGGGCGTAGACTTCATGGATTTTCTGCCACACCGTGTCAGTCATAATTTCACTGAACCTCTGCCACAGAAATTCACTATCAGCAAAGTTCATAAACTATTGGAATCACAGGAAATACTCGGTTGGTTTTATGCAGTATCGATCAAAACTCTCATTTCATTTCATATCTTTCAGGACATTTGGATTTTGACTACTACACTCCTGAGGAAGGCCACCTTTGATGGTTGAAACTTTGTGTTACAACTTGCTCCTAACTTTGTTCTATTCCCAATATATTCGGGAATAACGTGTTAAGCACGACGCCTAAACTGTCTGACTCCGTTAATATTAAATTTGGTGCGGATATCTTATGCCTTCGGAACCCATTACAGAACTGCCGAAGAACACTCTAAAACTTTGTTTTCATGGCCAATGGCCAATATTTCTTTCCTTGCAGTCAAAAACACTTCATCTTTGGCAGATGTCCTTGCACACCCGAATGCGGACGAAGGTTTCTGGCTCATTCGGAAGACCGGTGCATGCCGTTCGATATTAGATACCACCTTAGATACCACCTTATCCGTAAGCGCCAACCATTTCGAACTCGCTTTGGTACCTTCCTTTCTGAGTTGGTGGCTGCCTACCTTTCCTTCGAACACCTCCTTCACATACTGAAAGATGTGTACTTTGTTATTGTCAACAACCCCAAGTCGCCTATTTATCCCTTCAGTAGTATACTCAACACTATTTTTCTAAGGAAATTCGGCATTTAGACTACATCTCCCCTTTCACAACTAATAGACAATACTGTGCGGTCGCCGGTGCCCTCTCCAAGGTTATTTTCAATGGCTCACATTGAATAGACATCGTTAATGTGAAAGTATTAGCGCGTGTACAAGGTGACGATTTGGAGTTACAGCCGTATCGGACGTATTCTTCGCTCAAACTTAGACAGATTTTGTTTGCCAACTGTAAGCCTGTATTAACACGTGATACCATGACAACCAGCCCTAGTTAAAGTGTGTCAGCAACCTTCAGGTGCGTCGGTTTTGAACATTTTCTTGACATGTCCCATATCAGGGTCTAAACCAAAGTCAAACCGAACTCAGATCTATTTTGTGGCTAAATACAAGTGAAGAAATTCGAAAGTCGGCAAGAACGTCCCGGTTTTCAGGGCAGAAATGTCCGTCGTAACACAACTACAGCACTTGCTACATCTGCTGAAGTCTACACAACTTTCAGAGATGTCTAGAAATTTAGACGGCTTTCATACTCAAAATGCCATCTGCGCTTGTTGACATGTATGGCTGGCTTCACTAGGTGCTCGGTTGTAATTTCCCTGCGGAATACACAAACAGGAACGGTTACGTGCGTGGTGGTAAATATCTCACCACGATGATCTAACGATCGTAACTACAAGCAGAGGTAAGCAGTCTGAGTTGGCCCCATTCCGAACCTTTAATCACTTACTGGGATTTGAATACAATAAACTACGGCATGCTATCTCTCGGCAAATGGACTCCTCGAACGTTTTCACTCATAACTGAAGGCCGCTTCAAAAGCCCAGTTTAATCTCTGAACTTGGATTGATCATCTACCCTTGATTATGCGGATTTTCAAGGGGGATATTGGTTGCACGATAGTAAAATAAGTTCACACTGCTACACTACGTCTCCTTGTCGATCTATTCTATCATCCACGTAAACGCCAAAATAATTCTGACGCTAACATCCTCGTGTAACAGCTGAAGTCAACTGATTGAAATCCGGCCTTAACCTACCAGATAAAACACCAGGAATGAAAGCACACAAACGTTGGTTTTTGGCATCCTGATTTTGTCTGTGTGGTCTTTCTTCTTTAAAGCCATAAACTGGACATTTCCGTACAGGTAAACGTTGCCAACTTTTTGCATTTGATCTCAATGGATCTTGGACACTGAGCATTAACAGAATGAGAATTGCTTCGGATGTGTACCCTGAAAATCCTTCCAGTCCTTCAAAGACGGATCCCTTTACTGGTGACTCACAACCTCTTATCAAAATGCGTTTCCCAGCTCTACCGCAAAACCCTTGTTGGCCTTCCGCGCACTCGACCAAAGAGTGCACTGCTGGACTTTTATCACTTTATCGGACGTTTTCATTCTCCCAATGCTCATGGGGGATTTCTATAGGATATTTTACGGGACAGTAGTTCAGCATAGTACATAGTTTACATCAGCTGTATCTCACAAAACGAACACAACTTGTTCAAATTGGTTCGTATTCACAATACACCTACTCGTCCAAATAGGTCGTCTTTTCTGTGCCAGCGCTGATCATGACACATAAATAACTCCGAGTTGGTCGTTCATTGGAAGCTCCATATCAAAATAGAAAATTTAGGACTTCAGTGTCTTTGACTACTTGGCAATTTTACTCTATTTGTCTACCTGCACTTCATTTACAACAGGTTAACTCGATGAAAGCCATATGAATGTGAGTGCAGATCACTCAGTGTGTTGGCGAGTTTCGTAAGTTATTGTGAGTAAATAAAGTAGACTAGTTGCAACAGCACAGCAAGACAATACAACAGACACTAATAGACAAAGAGGAAAATCTTAAAGCTTGTCCTGTTTTATCCCCAAAACAGATCTCAAAGGAGAAGCATTTTACACCACATTTCATCACTGAAATACACACATGGAGGTCAAAAAATGTACGCTAAACAGAGATAGAAGGACAAAAATTAACCTATGTATTTCCATTTCAGGTTACTGTTGTCCATATAAAGTTTGTTTAAAGTGCTATCTCACCTACAGATGTACACTGTAAAAAACGGTCGCTAAAAACAACGTGCGTAGCACGGCGTTTGAGACTTTTCAACAATATCTCCTTGAAAACAATATAAATCTAAGGACAAACGTAAATAGCCAGGTATAGTTGTAACTCAATAAAACTTCACAAAAAGCGTTTTAATATCTCTTCACTTTGAATTGTAAAAAAGCGTAAGACGAATTACGGGAAAATTAAAAAGCTACAGTATTTTCAATTGTTCCAAAGTTGAAAACAATTGCTTTATTGCAATGTACTACTGATCGCTAGCCAACTTTTATGTAGTTAAAGTGAGGGCCCAGGTGTTACAGCCGAGCAATAGTTTTAAAGTAAATACCACTAACTTATAGGAATGAAATCGCCTAAGCATACTTGAATGTTGTTATTTTATCCGATTTTCTCTTGATCGTATATTTGATGAATCCCCTTAAGGCCCAGGACAATGTGCTTCTTATTGTACTGTTCGCTGTCGCATAAGGCATCTTCACATTAACCTTAGTCTTGTTTATTCATATAACTTCTTTACATAAGGTACGGTTTGACTGGAGATAAAAATCACGGCATTATTTGGCATATAGCTTGTTGATATTTGACCTCTTAGGATTCTTGAAGAACTTCTACACAGGTAAACGTGTCCCAATCACGAACAAATGACAGAAGCAAAGGACTGATTATTCATGGCTCGCCGGATTACTTTAATCTTTGAAGTCCCAAGAGAAGTCGGGCTGTATCTGCAGTCAAATACTTTATCGGTGAGTTATGCGTGCATGCGAGTAGGAGTAGCTTACCTCTGATTATCGACCACGTCGTTTGCGGTCAAGTTTGGCTAATGAAATAATTTGCTCGTTAATTAACGCCGTTTCACTACTTCTCGCAGCAGGAGATTTGCACGATGATAATTTAGCAAGAGATCAAAATTGGGCCATAGCTGCAAGAATCACAGACACTGGGTTCTCGCAACTAGCAACTGAGTGGACAAACTCCTTATCAAACAGTTTTTAGACTAAACCGACGCAGGCTGGATGTTCTTACTTATCAGCCATCATCATCAGTCTTGCTTTTGCTGCAAGTTTCAACACCCCGGACGTCCTTCATGGTTTCCAGTCTTCTTAAGGTTCATAACTCATTGGCTGATTGGCGACTTATAGTGGTTAACTTGTCAGAAGTGCCATGGGTACATGTCGTTTCTGAACAGGTTTTAATGGCTCGTTAACTTAGCTCACAACTTCCCAGTGTGACTTGCGAGCAATAAACACTTAGGTGTTGTACGGTAGCGAATTCGCTAAAATGATTGACACTCATTTTCTGATACTAACATTAAACCAAGTACATCAGTTAAGCGTGTAAAGTGATTTGAAACCAGAAGCAAGCCAAGGCTCAGACTGCCTAAAGGTTTGATACCTGAAAACCAGAGGATGCAAACGCAGATTCAGGGAGGGCTAGTAAACAATTTCCCATGAAAAAACACATGATGAGTAGAACAGTATACACACACGCACACGAAGACTACTTTAGTAGCAAGCAGATCATTTTGAGGGAAATCAGCTGAGTCGACTTCCGTTGTTGTTGTTTGAGCAAGTTATCAAAGGTTCGTCTTCAGAAGCATCCATCTACGTCTGTGTCTAAACGATAAAGTTGCGTCAATTCCATCAGACCTCATTTGAGACCTTTAAAGGAGTGACTACCATGTTCACCTTATAAGCCAGTAAAAAAGGGTATAACTTCCGGAGGATGCAAATAACATATCTAATTGAACAGTCCTCCTAGGACGAAATAATTCTCCAATGCTTAGAATAATTGCATGAATAGATGAACTATCTGCACATAACTTTCCAGATTCCGGAACGAAATGGTTTCATCAAACTTATATAACCCACCAACAATCTCTGCAATGGTTAGTTTGACGAATGTGACATGCGAAATATCTGGGCAATTAGTCGACCTGACTTTTAAGAACATAAACTACACTAGCACAACGGAGTTGAATAAAAATTACCGAGGTTTCACGATTACTCATGTATTAGGTTCGCAGGGAGTTTGTTATAAGTTCGATCAAATTCAAAGTCGTGTCGTCACAGAGTATTCACTGTGAAGCGAAGGAAATTGCTTAAACCAACCGCAGGTGATCACTAATAAAAAACAACAACTATTACTGATAATCTGACAGTCAGACTTTCAAGTTTCTTTCCAAGGTACACCTTGTTTTTGTGCTATGACGCTTCTTAACCATTGTACACCGGGTTATCACCTTGATATTCGTAGCGTATAACTGTCATAATAACAAAGACGACTCAAATGTTTCTCACATAAAACTCTGATGAATTTTCTTCGATAAAGCCTGGAGACGATGCTCCGCTGTTTTTCTACTGAAGTTGATTCCCACTGTCACAGAAAACAACCCACTTCCTCGATGATCAAAGACAATCATTTGTGAACCGCTGTCGGATGGCGACGCGATAGACTTTGACTTTCACTGACACAAAATTTAGTGGCTTGCTAATTTTGCGACGATTTGTTATATATTCTTCTGTGATCTTAAATGATGAGGCTGCAAAGTCACCTTCGGGAAACTTCATTTTGACTTTCTTATAACTGACTTTTAGCCAGCTTGACCCATAACTATTGCTTCGATAAGCACGTATGTGAAAAATAATGATGCACGATATGAGAATATATTTCGCTCCAGTAAGGCGATTAGCTTACCACACGTCATGAATTCTCATTTTGTAGAGAAGAGATCAAAATACACACAGGACAGTCGACTGAAGTGTGTTGCGTTCAGTGAGCATGGTTGATACCATTCAGATTCACATAAGATTGTTTAATCGTGGGGGCCACCTAATTAACCTGGACCAGCTACAGTGTTATTATACTCGATGATCCTAATCACGCCGGTACATTGGACTGACCAGACTGACTTGTAACGAGGATTGGATGGGCTGCTCTCGCTAGCTGACTGAATAATCTATAACGGTCATATTACACCAAAATTTCTTTGATTGACTGTTTCGATTTCATTTCGACTCTGTTTATCACGTATCATCAGGTTGCCGTCAACTATCATTCGCGTATGGCATTGTACTCTTTCATTGCACACTCTGCCTGTAGCTCATTAATTTTCACCCCATATCTTGGTAAATAAGTATGTAGCCTCTAACAAAGATGACGTCATAAAGCCAGAATGACTTATATGTGACGCAGAAGTTTATTATGGACAATAATGTAAAATACAAAAATTAGAGAGAGGGAAAGAGACAAATGTAAAACAGTCCATCGACCGATTTGCCATGAACGAAAGTAGCGTTGAGGTTAGGCAGAAACCTTATCACGGATGCAGATCATTATCATACTGACTCCAACTGGAGCTACTTGTGACGTGTTTCAGAATTTCAAGGTACCAAGTAGTGTCGTAACAACCAGGACCAACAAGAAGAAGCGCAACAGTCTCTGGGACTGCGGGAAGGTAGTAGAACATATGAATCGAAATCCGACGCGTCCTCTGTCTAGAACAGCACCTCTCGATTGCTGAATATTGTTTGCAAAGATGTGTGACAACCTGTTGATGAGTAAGCTGTTCCGAAATCATAATCCGCTTGTCAATCCAGATGTTTTACATGTTCGATTAACAGAGCAGATCATTATATATTGGTAGGTAAAGTGGAACGTTTTAAATAAATAGCATTTTATCTACATAGGTCTGAAGATCTCCACTGTCACTCATAGTATGCTGTCAGGTTCGCCACTACAAACTGTTTTTTGTTTATAACTCATTCATTTATTCTGCACCTTAAGCCCACATGGTTCCATCAAATATGCGTTAACTGACTGTGTACAACCGCTCAGGAGTTGTACACTGTCAACGATATAAAACATTAGACATTAAGATAAACGAACGGAGAAATTGATACTTATAATATTCAATCACGTAACACAAATGCAATAGTAACCATGATATTAGGCAACAGGTAACAAAACATTACGGCTAGCCGTTTTGAAGTTATTTGCCCTGCAGCCCAAACTAAACCATGGTTTTCAACGTTCAAAGAAAACTATCCTTGGGCGTCACATATTTGTCAGAAGATCTAGCATATCGACTACCCGCGGTTTACAGGATCAAGTAGAGCGTAGACTGTACAGTCATGACGACGTAAGGGAAGCGTAGGCCGTTCGTTTGATTCTGTGCGCAACCGAGCTTTAGAATGACCGTGTTGAAATTGAGGCTGCTTGTTTAACAAAGCGTGATTAGTCATCTAATTGCTTTACCCAACTTTGAGGCCAACAGCCGACTGTTTGTGTCCGGGATTTAGACCTTTGGTTTGGATCCAAATGGTGACATTTTGTTGACTATAAATGTTGCTATTGAACTTTGGGTTGGTTTAACGCTTGCCACAAAGTGCGGTGTTTTGGCGGCTGTAAACTAGTAGTACATAACATAGGTTGACCAACTGATGGTGAAGTTATGGGCTAGGAATTCTCCCGCTGCTATGCTGAAAAGGGACGACAGACGTTGACTAAATTGAATGCCAGACCATCGTGCATTGTGTCGAGTGGAAATGCTGCTTAGCAGAGTAGTGTGTTGCAGCCAATCGGTGACCTGTATCAGTAAGACTGCTGATCTTTCCTTACATATTTCCATCCTTTTTCCCACGAACGCTTTTAGATTTTTCGCTTTATGTTATAAACAGGATTAACGGTGCTCAGCCTCACAATACTAATGAATTCGCTGCTCATAGCCGGAAGTCTGTATAGGTGGTATTGTCACCTAGGTAACGTGTGAGAAGGCCGGAGGACTGAATGGTAGAACTACCCCTGAGAAATGACCTTCAGATATGTTTTCATAGAGGCAGCCAATGTAAATGCTTTGTTTTCTCGCATGTGGATTTCTACATCACAAGGTCATTTTACGTACTAAAGGGACAATGTATCCTCTAACCAGTGATCGACTTCCAAACACAAAGCTAATTCTGTTCGTGTGTGGTTACTGGGCAGTGATTTTTAAATAAACATCATCAGATTAAAATTAAAGTAAACATGTGCAACCACCGTACGGTTAAAAACTGAATTATTTCATGAATTAGGCGAAATAAAGAACAGCATTTCTCAGAAGCACGTGGTCCATTTATGAATTGTACGTGTGCAGTTTAATAATTCGCACCACTGAATCCAGTAAGTACTATGATGACTGTTCACCGTTGACGGCAGTTGGTGAATGGAGCTCGGTATGAGATAACCTGAACTACGGTTGCCCTTACGCACTGTATGAGCAACCAGTTATTCGAAGAACTAATGGTGGCTTCCCAAAGTTTTCACCGAACTGAGCCACTGTAACAAATCACATCGAACGTGCTGATCAACATGAGCCTCAAACTGAATACAGATTGAAACCAAACCTATTTACTTAGAAGTGTTCCTTGATCAAGCGTGAAGTCTTAACATCTCATTACAGTAAAAAGGTAGCGTCACATATAATGGGAACTTGTGAAAGAACTTGCAGTCGGCAAACCCACCTTTTTTATCTGCTAAAAACTACCAGGCTCGTGAGTAGGTGGGTTCTACACGTCTTATTCATTACAAACTGGTAGTTACTGATGAAAGCACTCATCTAACAATCGGTAAACTTCCTAATTCCATTGAACAACTAATGCTAACGACAACGGAAGCTTTTTGTAACTAGTTTCATCTGGTTCGGTTTAAACGATGTGATTGCTAACAACCACAATTGGTTATGACGATCGAACTAGATGAAAATCTGAATTGGTCGATTTAGGAAAGTAAAGTTCACGTCGGAGAACGCTGAGCTGAACTCATCTGGCTTGCGCGATTGGGATAGAAAACGCAACCAATTAATCGTTTTTGGGTTTCAAATGTACTGTTGGTATTATATTTCTGAACTCATCCAGTGTCACTCGCAGCGACTGATTAACAGGAGAGTTTATAAAAGCCCCGTTACGTTCCAATGAACACAAAGTTTACTGATTTGTAGACTCTGGTATCGATGAATGCAGTCAACAGGATTCTCCTGCTTTGTTAAACTGCGGTGGACGGTTAGATTTCATTCCTACTGCAAAAAAGTAAGCAAAACGCGTTCCCCTTTTGGCCACGCAAAACAGGTGATGCTTCTCTAGATAATGTCTAACGTCAACATTTGCTCAGTGTACCACACAATTCTGACGCGGAAGACATCTTCAGCTTAGGGTTAACAGTAAATAAATGTAATCTGACCGTGACTCGCAATCGAAAAAACATTCCTGGTCACTTTAGACAAACAATGACAAACTGGATCTTCCATATCATATTTCTGATGTACGCTGCAAATGTTTTTGAATGCCTTACTCTCAGTATGTAATTCATTAGACTTGGTTAATTGATAACGAAATCATTACGCTCTGTACGTCACCTAGATGCCTTACAATATTCTCGACTATCCATTTGTCACAATTAAACTCAATGGAATTATCTAATACGCTATCTACATGACAAATCTTATGGTGTATGGTGTTTGTTTAAAAATACTGTAAATTTTATTGTCTAGAATAAACGATGTGCTCTATACATCAACCTGATATGTTTGTGCGTGTCGATCCAAATTGTGAGCATGGATACTGCCATCCATAACCTTCACCAAGTGAACACGTTGATTTTATACTGCAGTGGACTTTTCTCATTGGTAAACTTTGCCGCGTAAATTCACGTTAATCAATAGTAAAGATAACCTGGATAATCAAGGAGTGAAGAACGACTGTTAACAGAAATCTTGTAAGTGAAAATGCCAATAGACAGCGTCACTAATGCCATCTAATTTTATCTATCCATTCTAATGGGTTCAGCTCAGTTTTTGTTTAAATGAAAAGATGACAAACTCTTTGAAAAGTGAAAAAATAGATCGGTCCTTTATGTCACAAACATTTCAAACTTACCCATTGAAACCTGCTCCAACAGCTTGACTTTTCGCTTTAACCAGTCAGCAACTTGCTTCGTTTCCGTTTCTAAGCGGTGTGCTGGGGGTTTGTTCAACACAGCTGCAATATGGTTCAGTGCTGATTCATCCATTCTTTTAGTGTTGATGAGATGAGAACACTAAATTAACACCCTTTTCTTAGGTCTTGGCGCCCTGTTTACTTGGAACCGACGAACTTTCTGAACTACCAACAGATTAAACCAATCACATCACAACTGACCTTCCAACTGACTTAACTTCAGTGCGATTGGTTAATTAACTTTTCCCGTAGGGAGATTGAAATGGATTGAAAAATGCATGCAAGTTTGTAATGCAAATTCCTCATTTAGGCCCATTGATTATTTATGAGTTCTTTTTCAGCCGATCAAAATGAACGAAGTGAAGTGTGCCCTCATATCAACGGAAGAGGACAAGCTTATTACACGTAATGAGACAAGGATATATAAACTGGCTGAAGACCAGTCTTCATGTCATTTCGCGTTAGACTGTTTGTCATTCTCGTTTAAAATATAAACGGAAAAGGTCTCCAAACTGCGGCGTTTTCAGCTTAAGCTGAATATATATATATATATATATATATATATATATTTCCAGGACAGTGTCCAAGACCTGCGTATTTAATTTTGGTAAAATCACTGACAAATCTGTCTCCACACATAAATAACCCCTAAAAAATATTTGCTTATGAATTCGGCAGCATGTCTAAGGTTGCTTTTTAACATTTTTAGATTTGGTCCGGAAATAACGTGTTGTAGTCAAGATCACTTAAAGAATTCACTTGTTAAACAGTTTGAGGTAAGCCCAGTAAACTCGGTCTGCCAAGATACGACCACTTGGTCGTGAATTTGCAAGGCACAGCTTAGGGTTCATTCACCCATTCGGTTCTGGGCGCTTTTTGTCAAGTAATGTCCACCCGTTTGACTGACTGGGTTTTTCGGTTAACTAGGCTTTGATAACAGAATTTGACAAATTAGTCATGTGAGCGCTGAAAAGTCGAGTGGGCATCATTGCAACGCAATGGGTTGAGTGTCACTCAGCATAATGGATCACCTACGGGCCGGAATCCGGAAAGCTACATAAATCTAGACAGCTACAATCTAGGAACTCACGGGTTAACCCATAGCAGTCACCGGTACAATACCTCGTGCACACGTCGCTAGCAGAGACTAATGTTCAGTCTAAATTAAGAGCAGTAAGTGAACATTCAACAGGAAAAGCTGGATACTGTTTAGTCCATTCTCTGCAGTCTACTGTGCTGTACGGATTTCGAAGTGTATTGCCACCTACTAGCCAGATTACACCTGTTCACTTTGTAAGTGGACTGATCGGGAGGCTTATCTGAATGTAATGACTACGAGCTCGTGTGGGTGGTGTTCAGCGTAAATTTAAACTTCCGAACATATATTAAACAATGGGATTGATGTTCAGTCTGAAATTAACTAGTCCCCCGATTACTCGTCAATAATTCCGTTAAGCCGTTGTGCTCCATGCAATCGCGTTACTGACAAGTAAAATTAGTGGTATGACTAGTAAATTGATTTAACTTCGATCCACTTGTGTAATTGGTTGATTGGACCACAGATAGCGGAAAAATCGTGAAGCGATCGTTCTATAGTTGGACGGACGACAGCGGAATCCACTTATTTCCACCTGAATTCCAACTGAATGACGTTTCTAGAAGTAACTCCAGAAAACACGTCCCCCAGCCGGATCGGGTTAACCCAATTCTCTCCAGAGCCACCGTAAGCACGGATGTGGCCATTGACATCAGAGTGTACGCACACCTCTGGCCAACTCATCCGAATAAATCCTCCCATCATCTTGGCTACCATGGCCTACGATCCATTACAACAGATTGTTGACGAACTGCTCAGCGTTCGAAAGGCAACGCAGGACTGGGAATTAGCATGCATTAAAAAAGTATCGTGACAGCAGCATGAACCATCACATATTAATTATTTTTATCTATGTGTCCTAATTATTGAACGTAGCACAATAAGTCAAATGTTACCACAAGCATTGGACAGAATTTATCCGAACCTAAAGTTAGTGACGTTGCTAAAATCAATGCTTGTTTTGAATACATGCACCCAATGTTATTCTGTCGACATCTCATTTAAGGTGCTCGCTACATCGAATGTCCACTAAGAATGAAAGTTTCCAAGTTACGAAAGTTTAGTCTCAAGCCGACGTAATGGTTATTAAGCAAAAGCTGTGTTCGTTGAAAGAAGAAAACCCTGTACTTCCCAAACAGTTCATAATAGGAGCACAAATTTTAAAGTTGCACTAAAAAGTGAGTGTCCACAGCGGAAGCCTCAGAAAAGTCAGTCGCGAAGTCAGCAGTGTACCAAGCCGGGGGATACGAGTACCTACGATAGTTCCTGAAAGTACAGACGACCTTCGTTGTTCAAAATGGGCACAAAATTTCAACGTCATCAGATGAAGACCACTTTGTACCTCATCCCCAGCTTGCGCTGAATTCACGATTATTTATGTGGGCCAAGCTCCACGTGCATAGAAATAACCAAAAGTCTGCTATGGTGCTGAGTGACTGAGTAATTGTCCAGGTGAATACACAACTACACCAGTCACTTGATTGAAGCAGTGAAAACGGGGGCAAACGCTACTCAAAGTAAACACGCTGAATCAAAAACATACTGCATATTTCTCAAAGGTGTCCCTATCAGCATAATGTCACACAAATTACCATATATACAAAAAGTTTGATTCATTGCATATGTGGACAGCCTTAACTGGTGCAGAAAACTCTCTGTGAGCTACATGTCCTGATGGACTTCATAAGCCCGCAAGTTCGTTCAGAAACGGTCAAACTGTTTGGTGATGTTAACTTGCGATCTTTGACACTACACGACCAGGTTCGTCCTTGTATGAAATTAAGGTTGACTATAGTGTGATTGGATAGTAAACCGATAACCTCTGGCCTTACGAAATTAGCCGAAGGGAGTCTGTTAACCGCTGAGCACGCTGAACCAGCATAATCACTGTTGCCATCTTTCGTAACCGTAATCAGTAGTAAGGATTAGGAGTGGAGTGTGCTTACTCATACTAACGGGATGTGAACAAGCTACACATAAATTTCTGGGTATGTTTCTCTGCCGGACATTCCCAAACGAAATTAGCTTAGTTGGTACACTTATGTTGGAAAACAACTGTTCCAGCAAAGTTGAACGAATAAGTGACCTATTTGAAATTGTGTGTCCACAACTATCACAATGAACTAGTTGTGCGCAAGCATTATTAGAACAGGCTGAGTGTATGAGGTGGGTCGAAAAAACGTACCCACATTGTAGAATGCAAGCGCAGTTCTGTTAGCGCACAAACAAATGGAAGTGTAGCAAAAAACATCAACAAACTGTCAGTATTGGAAATTTCTCAGTAGGGCGCACTGAACTGATCAACTGTCGCTCACAAACGGAACCTGCTGAAAAAAAGATGGTATCCGATTACCATCAAAACAGAAAACTAAATAAACTAGATGTCAATCATCTGTAACCACCGTCTGTTTGAACGCGCATACATATTTAAGTATATTTAAGTATATTTAGTTTTTACATAGTTTTTACATAGAAAACACTAAGGTTCTTGAAAATACTCTATAATTCGGTGCCTTGAAAATAGTTACTCATTACCCATCGAACAGGCAATATAACAGTAGACTATTCTGAAACTAAGCTGTAGTTTTTCTCATTAGAGGACATGAGATATAGGACAGACGACGCTCGCGAACCCAGTTTATTACGCACACTGGCCTCATTTGTAAACATGCAGAAATTAGAGCACTGAGTTCCCTTTAGCCACTTCGTCAGAGCAGATCGAGGACATATTTTGCAATAAGTCGAAAGTTCGCTTAGTCTTATCAGCTAGAAACTTAAAGCATACAAGTTGTATGCACGATACAAATAGGGACAATCCGCGATAGGATACATTCGCAAACACACCAAGCATTTTGTGACCGTGACCATGGCAAACAGATATAAGGGGGGAAGTAGTTCAGTGTGGGACTACGGAATATTGCACCCCCATAATGGATTAGAAAGAAGAGTTAAGCACTACAGTCTGGCAGAAAACCAAAAAACGTTCTACACAGAAGTAAAAAGTTGAAGAGAAGAAAAAGTAGCGGGTCACCATGACACAAGTTTCTGTGAATCCATAATTGACAGTCTAATTTTACCTAACCTACTCATCGCCTCTTCCTTACCGGGATACTATGAGTACTTTAATGACCTGCCAATTCGAGACAGTCGCACTCATTGCATTACTATAAATTCATGTCATCACGATCTGGAGAACTCAGTTAATTTGCATACTGTGTCTTTGACATCACGGCAACGCAGCCGCCAACTATTGGACCTTCAGATAAGCCGGTCCGCCCGCGATTTAACACCGATATCACAACGTGGAATACTTGTACAGCATTCTGGTATCGCGGATTTTAACCACCAAGATATCGCCTACCTACTTACAGTTGTCCGTACAGGTGGTTTTGTTCACGATACTTATCCTGGATCTCTCAAGCAATGAACACAATATCAACCGCATTGATACCCACCCAGAATCCACATTGCCTGTCGATTCAACAGAATTCTTACCAGGAACTTTCCAACGCAGTTCAGAAAACAGACATCCTACTTATTTGTAGACGCCCTGTTTACCAGCCTTACCTCGAAACAGAGGTTCGATGCGGGCATCCTTGAATTGTTAAGCGACTACTGTCTGATTCCAGATGAAGTGGACATTTTGGAGCACAGCATTTTTCTAAACCGAGCCAATGTATTTCAAGCGTTCACTTAACAACTTATCTTCATGTGTAAACTCCGTTTCGCAGTCATCAAAGAACCTTACTAACCTCTGTCAAATTGGCTGCGATAACTAGCGTCTCCCTATGGTCTTGTTGTACCAAGCTATTCATAGCCGCCCAGGCAATGATAGTTGTAGGTTTAGTAGGTCACCAAAGCGTATGCGCCAGTTTTTCATGGTACCCTTCGTTTGAATGCATGGAGCTCACAGTCCCCAAGAATCGGACTTTTGAACACCGGCTGAGTGGACTAAACTCGCCTTCATAAAACCACAGAGCTTTTCGTACTGTCGATGGTCAGCACAGTCCTGCATCAACTCGCCTCAGTTTTTCCGCCTGTCTTCTTCGATTTCGAGAAGTCTTTCGGAGATTTAATGATGAGCTGACCAGAATATGATTTTGTCTCCAATGCTTGGGTCAATTTTGGAAACGGTGATAGTTTGGTTGTTCTCTCTTATCGATTTCAGAACAGCTGCATTGTTGTTGTCGAACTAAACTAGGCGTTTGTAGTGGTGAATACGGGCTGTCAGAATAGCCGCTGCTGCGACCTATTCCTTGTGATGTTGCCACATACCCCGGTGGTTTTGATGAGAGGAGTCTGGCTGGAGTAGTGTTTGTGACAGCCATCTCGTGAACACCACATAGGAGAACCAGTCGGCCTCCATTTCTATTGACTGCAACTCTACCATGAGCACCGAGAACTCCCAGCTAGCTTACCTTGTCGTATACAACCCACGCGTTGAAATCGTAAAAAACAAGCAGTTCGTTACTCTCCGACGTCTTGTGAGTTGGGACTGACCGTCTACTGTAGGCGTGGCCTGTATAGTTCGCCAGTTAGAATTGCGCTCTGAGCGACCGCAGAAAAGAGATACCATTCTACGAAGTGCTTTCTGCTTGACGATTAGTCCAGTAGAATGTATACTCAGCACGTGCTTTCTGGAGCTTATCTTGGTCTGTCTTGTCCCATTCAAGTATGTGACACTAATACCATGGCAACTGAATCCCAACGAGATCAGTGATGTGCGGCGTTCCGGCCGTCTGGTACCTCACCGACCCAACCGCGTACGTAGATCCGTGTTCTAACAAGTAGTATCCGGTGTTCACGGGCTTATCTCGAATTTAAATGTGTGACATTGGCTGGAGCTTCTGACCCAACGGTTTGACCTACAGCACAAATGAAGGTAGGGTTTTCATTGAGAACTCCAACCAGAGGCTCTGTTTCGAAAGCCTGACTCACTTAGTGGTGAAGAGCCAACCCATTCATCAACGAGATTATCGCCGCACACAGTAGATATAGTGCAAGTTTTCCGACTGTAATTGATAGTATATCAGAGGACCAAATCAACTGTTGACTAATGAGTTCGCCCACTGTTTGAGAATATCTTTTCTAACCCCCTCCTCCGTATTATGAATACGGAAGTCTTACAACCACAAACTGGTTTCTGATGTATGATCGCAAATCATGCCACACTCCCTGAGCACTCATATGCATTCACTAGTGCGACATACAAACCTACGAGAGCAGCTGTCTTTCGTCTTGCTGCCCCTGTTTGGTGTACTCGACATAAGTGTTACTGAAAGAGACGAAGTCCTAGGCAGCATGGCCCTCCGGATCAAAACGTAGGCCTTATCACCACCTTAAGATAGCATAAAACGTCAGAACAAGTCAGATACACCGTCACACACACACGCACAACGAACCAGGTAACTGAGGTCTTACAAGTCTTACCTGCCCCCAATAAAATGAAACTGCTCATTCTGCAGTTTGTACAGCCCTAGAGGGGTCAGTTGGTGAAGAGACACAATTCATGCATCAAGCATGTTAAGTCATTAACTGGGTTCTGTTCGATCAGGTAGCACAGCTACCGACATGTTTTCTTAGGTCGTAATTATCTAACGAATACACTAAGGTGTAGTGTAATACGAATGGTTGGTGTCCGCTCAAATTAAATGGTCCTAACAACATGGATACATTACATAACGGCTGATTGATTTCAGTTTATAAACTAAAGAAAGCGCAAGAGTTAGGGAAGTCAATTTACATACCATCCCGTAACCTCGGTGACAGTGAATAAGTGTTTTTACTATATTCTGCCGCCTATTCACGGGTAGTGGTTTTGGCATGCATGATGCTCTTGGGACCTGATTAGGTCTAAACGACTGTTCACCAATTCACTGGTGATCAATGGGACCAACTATTTTCAAAACCCCTTCTCAACCAATTCAGGGGTTGTGGTGTGTAGACCAGCCACAAGACGACTGATCGTTGTCATCTTATGAACGAAGGGATGTGGAACAACGGAGGAAACTACGAAAGGTGCTCGTTTATTCTCAAATCTAAAGTCCAAATTTTTCGATGTTATTTATTAAGTTTAAAATTTGTTGTGTCATGCGCCGACCACTTACCTAACTATTGAACAGAACTTTGGTTTCGTTCACAGCGATTGGCTGTATTATTGTCTATCTATGAATCTAAGCAGTGAAATCGGAAGACGAAGTTTACAAAATGACTCAGCCACTCCACGCACTGTTGCCAAACAAAAGAACAACGTAAAAATGTTTATAAGGTTTTTTTCGTGTCTGACGAGAGCGCACAAATTGACTGAGTTTTCAGATAAGTTTTTTTTAGTATCATTGTTTAAACGTGTTAAGACGACCACAACTCAGTCGGTAGTTTCCGCCCCATAGTGCTTCGTTAGACTGCCAATCTTTTTAGTCAAATCTCCTGACCCCTAGTTTTCCATATCTACCAGTTGAAACGTAGTTTAATCAAATTAATAACTAGTTCATTATGATGACATACTGGTGAAGGAGACGTTCGTGTTCAGTGTGAATCCGGTAAAGAAATCACATATGTTTAACATGTGGATCATGACGCAGATTTTGCTCACTTTCTAGAGAACTCTGTGAACGATCCCCCTGTAGGAAGTATATCTGGCTCAAACGGCAGTTCAATAATTGAACCCATAATCAGAAGGCTAAGATTGGTAGTAGGAAAGGTAGAAAAAAACTTACTGTCATGCCTGCTAACAAATGGAAAGCGAAATAACTTTTGAAAATTCCCGAACCACGGCTGGTGCACCAGAACGCTTTCGATAATGTGCGCTGGACAAACTGCCTTGATAACGATGTTTTCATTCCAATTACACCATTCTTCCTAAGTCAACAAGCAAACGAACACTGGTTCAAGGCTAACAAAGTAGGCTGAATACACTGTAGGAGAAAGGCCGTAACACGTATGGTTATACTTCATGTAAATGACAACAATGGTTCCGGAAATTCTTTGTACTACGGTCTCAGTTGCTATCTAGGTTTCCACCCTTGCTGGCGTCAACATGGAAAACCAAATGAACGTGATATCAAATTCACAAAACAATGTCCATCCAATTTGTTTGAAACGTCGTTTTCACAGAAACTATGGTCGTTAACCTAGAGCTCGACTATAATAATCCGGCTGCTCAGGCGCTCTAGTGATAGGGTTGAATGGACTTTGTAAATCGCCATACCTTTCTCGTTGTAAAATGCAGCGATAACGGCCTCATACAAGAGAAGAGGTTGTTGAGTATACGCTATATCCGTCAAGAATGATGGGGATCTCACTGCTAATCTGCCTATTAATAGATTGGCAAACACGGAAGTTGGTTAAGTCTTGGTGATGGGGAGAACACGGATACCCTGGGTGAGAGAAATAAGCGTTGCCAGTTTGCTTATATCTCGGTTCCAGGTGGTCCAGGATGCAAGATAATATGCTCTGTCTGTCTGTTCATTGCTTCTATTCTGTGTGACGAGCTCTGATCACCGAGATACCTGCAAGACATAGTGCGCACACAGGCAACATGTCAGATAAACCAGCGTCCGTTTGATTTTGACCGATGTAGACTTCAGCCAGGAAAGCTCTTTCGAGTGACTGAAAGATTGCTATCTAGAGACTAGCGTGATGGCTGCCGTTTCAACCAAAGGTTTGTCTGGGAACTTAAAAGTAAAAGACTGAGTACAGTCCCCAAGAGTGGGTGAACGATGCCATGGCAGGTGGTAACTAGTTACAAGCTAGCCTCGAATTAGCTGACCAATGTGTGGAGCAGACAGGACAAACCACCCTCCGTGAGTGGCATGTGGATCCACCAGCCATTATACCAACACAGCAATACAGCTGACGATATGCAAGTACAGGTCAGGTGCTGTCCTGTACTTTGACTGATCACGAGAATTATGGACGCCGGAGGTGATCGAATATACGAATCGTTGTAAGTAGTCAAATCAGTTGCAGTAGAAATCCACAGTTTTCCGACAGGTAGATCCCGAAGAATCAAGCTAATCGTCGGTTGTAATTGGCTAGAATTTCCTCGCTTCTCTCTCACACACACAAGTGACCTGCCTTAGGTAAGTTTTTGCGAGCGGCTCTGCTCGCTCGGAAAGTGCGCTGGTATTCGCTCTCCGCGTTGTCATTACTTCTCGTCACATAGGCCAGTAAAATAGTAAGTCCAATGTATCTTGTATATTTTACCGTCGGTGAATCGAAATCCAGATGCAAAACAATAACACTGCGGATAAAATCCCTGATCGTTATGGACATTCAAATGGAGGAACCGCACGTGATTTCTGCTATCCTATCGGGATACTGTTGTCCCCTTTTCGGCAGACTCTGCAGCACACCAAAACCATTACGAATATGACACACCAATGATGGAAATATTAGCCGGGAGCCTTGGGTTATATCTTTATCGTGCCAGTTGTTTCACTTGGAATTTTGCTACGTTCCGCACGAATTCGACTGGATTCAGTCCAGGAGAGCAGAGCACCAGCCGTAGGGACTTTGCGCAGATATATTCTCAACTTTCAAGCACGGTTCTAAGGCCCTTGTAAAGGGATAATGCTAATAGGTCAACACTGATTTTCGTGTTTCGTCAACAACCACCTAGCACCTTCCGCTATCAAACATGGTGATTTGTCATGACATATGAGCATCGTTTAATGGAACACATCCACAAGCTTTATTGTGCTATAACACCAATCGTGTGAACAATGTTCCCTAGGCCACTCGCAACAATTACACAAGGTTTCTGTCAGTCTACCGCCCTTTTGCAAGCGGGAATACAGAACGGAGTGAAAATAGTTCTTTCAAAATCAGCACCATCAACGTGTGATCGCATTCCTCATACCAAAATATGCCCTTTGGCTAACCCGCTACAAAAGAAAGCGTTGGACTTAAGCTTCGTTCTCATCAGAGGTGATCGGTACTGCCCACCATCTTTTGGACTAAAATTTGCATCCTGACATAATCGATAACGCCAGCACCAGCATGCTTGGCAAGACGGAATAATCAAATCCAAAAAATGAACCGCAGCCTTGTGCGAATAGTGCTCAGCTTGAATAAACAGCATCTCTCTGTTCACTTTAGTCGGCAACCCAGTTATCAGGAATTCTAAGTCAGACTGAAGTTACTGTTTTCACTAAACCAGTTGGGCCTGGCTTAATTAGACGATTAAAAATGGTCAAGTATCTGAACGTAACTAACATTGTGATTCCAGATAATGCGGTTTCACGTATTCCAAACTGCCAGTTCTCTGAACTCCTTGTTATACACAGATTCCGAGGGTCAACTTTTGCCGAATGTTGATCATATTTTCAAATTTTAAGCGATGGTGTCTGCTTTCATCTGCAGTCACAGGAGATCCGGCCCAACAAAGGAATTCTCATACACTCACTCCGTAAGTTTTTTGATCTCTGAATCACGAATTTATGTCCACCGTGTTGTGAACGTATTCGGTTGGTCTCTTCGTCTAAAATTCACCGGCTAACAATATGTGGATGGCCATATAATGTTGAGGCGATCGCCTTCCTCTCATCACAATTATTACAAGTAACAACGAAATACTAACGCTTTCCCCCGCTTGCATGTGGTGTATGATCAGAATTTCCTAATGTTGAACTCACGCGTGTGTTAAACATGATACTTTGGATACTATTTCGACCAACAGTACACATTTTCTAGAAAGAGGAAGAGAATTTCTTGGGTGGCTGTGTTTGCTTCTGAGAGGAAGAATACTCCATCCCATGATACTGAGTCGAGGCATTTGCAGCATATTTAATAAGATAACATTATATTGAAGTACTCTGTGAAGTGAATGTGATATCATCCGTAATATCGGGGTTTCCGCAAGATCTCCGTCAACATATCAATTTGCTTTAACCGTCTAAACATAAACCTACAATCGAGTGACCCTAAAGTATGGCCGACACGCAACCATTCCTTACAGTTTTAAGGATTATATTTCGAGGTGGGTGTTCCTTTCTACAGGCCGCTTAAATTAAACTGTAGATAGAATCAAACGGATGGGAGTTGTACCGTCCATATTAAGGACATGCGGAGTCTTCAACTATGTAACATCAACATTACCCGTGGCTGGGGTAATGTCATCCTGATTAGGGTTACACATAAATCAGATGCCGATTACTTTAAGCTGGGAACTTTCGGTTGTGAAAGTTGCTACATCTTAGAAGCCCAACGTGGTCGTTTAAGGATCAAAATTAAACAGACTGAACCGGAGTTTAATCGGTCGCCTTTTATTCTTCAAGGATTGCCTTTAACTTCTCAACGACTGCATCACCCTAACCAACATTATTGTGCTCATATTCTAGAACAAACCTTTTGTACAATTACAGATTGAAGGGCAGCACACAGTTATTCCAGTGATAGTTTGGTGGATCTTGATTTGGCATGACATGTGATAAGACAGATGTCGAATAGGCATTAAACTTATTCTCTCAGTACGATGTAGATGATACTTTAACTTACACAAGCCATGCGTGGAAACTGTTCGCGGGCAGATTTGTCCATATGATTTGCTATAAGATCAAAGCATATAAAACTAGTACCACATGCCCTGAGAACCAAATTGCCTTCTCCGCTATCTACTATTCCCCTGGTTCAGTGAATTGCGCTGGTCAGTAACTACGCAAAGCATTATGTTTTAAGTCCCCCCGACTACTTTGACCTCACCACGAATGACACTCCATCCCTGTCATCGAATGTTTTTCTCAGTGTTGAAGCCATCTCTTGTCGTTCATGCGCGTCACAGTGAAACAGGCGGGGCAAAAACAATAATCTCTCATGCGCTTGAAATATTGCAGTGAGCCTTGTTCCCTTATAGTAGTTAATGTCTTTCATTTTCCGTCACATGAATGCGTCTTCATTAGAAATATCAGTATAGTTGGTCAGCGTTAACTGTCGCAGTTTCAAAAGTAAGCTCTCCACGCCAAATTTATAAACGCTGGAAGTCGTTTAGTTATAAGTCAGGCTTTCTTTCAAACATTAGCAAGATTTACAAGTTGAAGCAAGATCCTTTAGTGCTGCTGCATACCGATCGACAGGTTTGATCTACGGATTGCTCCTTTAAAAAGCTTGGAACTTTCAAAAGTTTCAACTGCCTGGACATGACCATGTTCTTCGCGTTTGTTTACTATCGTTCTAGGAGCACATTTATTGTCAGGATCTGCCTGTCTACGTCTTCGGTACAACTCCGAATTATCGCCGAATGTTTACGTCCCTGGACAAATTGTACAATATATCGAGGTCTCCAACCATCTACCCACAAACTTCCTCTGTCTCTAGCAGCACGTTTGCGTGCATTACACTCAACGTCCCGGGAAGGACGATCGCGATCATATCGGACGCACCAGTTTGAAATAGACTTGCAAACTTACCTTTTGTCCTCTGGTAATATGTTGTCGGCCTGAATAATGAGCTGAAAAGGAACAACTTGTACAAACTGAATGTTACTCACAACTGATAGTAACTTCAGGATTCACATAGGCTCTCCAGCCGGTCGCTTTCGAAAATAACCAACAGTGTGAATCATTATCACAGCTGAAAGTTGAACATCGAGGTAACTGCGCTAGTGACCTCATGTTAGCTCCAATCGAAACATTGAAAATAAACTTACTGCCATATTCTCCTCTGAGTGACGCGAAAGTTATCCGACAGTCTCGGCAGAAGGCATAATAACCGTTTTGTTCAGTCTAACCAATAATCCTACTGTTAGACCTCTTAATGGGTACGTGCCCGGATTTCAAATCCCGGTCGTGATAAGAGAATGCATCGCTGCCAAATGCTAACAACAGCCAAACACAAGTCTAATGCTCCTCCTAAAATCGGGCCGATTGAAAAGCGTATGTGAATGTGAAAGCTGTGAACGGTGTTCTGTCTGTAGCGACGGAATCACTTATCGCTAACTAGAAATAAAGACAGCAACAAAGATACGTACGACGTAAGGTAGTCTCAGATAGTGGGGATACTAAAAGGCAGTACGGTCGCACTAGTGCTTGCTACCAAGTTGACCGATCAGCCCGTTACTGTGCACGAGGCAAGGCCTACCCCATCTGACATACTGACAAACGCTTCCAGCCTACCAGCGGCATCCACATCAAGCCTAGCTCCACATAAACCGTCTAACACAAGATTTGTGAAACCTAGATGACGTAACAGAACGAGGTTACCAGCCAGATCATTTCAGGGTAATCCAAAGCTTCTCTGTTACGAGTAACAGTTGTTTTTTCAGAAGGGAGGTTCTAGGTCCAGGCCCATTCCCCGAACTGCTATGATTAACCGTGTTGTTCAGACTAATGAGATATTAATCGCTTTCCTCCTGCACGCTGATTGTTTTGTCCATCGTTGCGTTACCGCTCTATGGTTGGTCATTTGCTTACGACCAACCATGTTCGGTTGCTATCGGATACTGCATCGTTATTGGACCCCGTGATTACTTTGTATTGACCATGCACGTGAGCGACTGTTTGTCCGCTTTCTATTGTTTTAGGTGAATCTAGAGATCTTGAACCAAGTGCACACAATCATTGAATGAACTTCCGGTACAGTCATTACAGAACACAACATAGCTTTAGTCAGCTCAATCGATTATCCCGACACATGCCCACACAGTTTTAGTCACAGTCTAGTTTGGAACATACCTGTTAGATCTTCAGACTGGCTGGTGTTGAGCCGTCTTCGTTGTACCCGCAAAATCGTGTGCGTGTATCTCGAGTTGGCGCATTCTCTCAATGAAGCCCCATTTTAACTATAACAAGTTTAACAAACTAGTAGCACAGCCATCTGTGCCATCTATGGTCTGCGTTTTTAGGAATCTGACTTTAATGTCGTCCGTCGCATAACAGCATAAATTCAGGTCGTGACTTGCAACTGGGTGTTTGCGCTTCAGTTTCCCAATGGCTGATTCACAGTGCAAGTCGAACGGAGGTTTTATACGAGCAATATTTTGGCGACCAGAAGACATTGATTAATTGTTGAAGTGCAGCAAATTTGGAACACACGAGGTTGGCGGCATCCGATTCGGATTAGCCTGTCACAGTGACCGAAGCCAAAGGACGCCTGCGCTTAGCCATCACTGCAATTGGCTTGCCCTGCACCAATTGCAGTTCCACCAACACACCACATATCCAGTGTAAACCCGAAGGAATAAGACCGGGAGGTGTGCCAGTGGGGCCTTTCTATCCAGCCGGCCAATGCTGGTTAGCCACTTGATGGGCTAATAAGGAAAAGAAACCTCTATCTCTCGCAAACTAAACAGAGAGAGGCTGCAATGACGAGATCTACACTGAGAAGAAAGATTTTTGAAGTGTAATACAAGAAGCGTTGCAGTATAGGAGTGCAGGTTAGTGCAACCTAAAGAAGATAGGGATTAAAAGCAAAGTTTTCACTGGACTATGAAAAGCCAGGTAGACGATCCATCATACATTACATCAACAAAGCCGGAGAAAAGAATGGGTAGAAGACCAC
>QNGE01000465.1:134876-155624 GCA_008508345.1 Paragonimus westermani
GGTTCAACGCCAAATCTTCCCAACATCTAAAATCAATGTTACAACGTGAAAGACTTACCTGCACAACATCCTGGTACCTCCGCTTCTGGCCACCGGGATTTCGCTTACCTGACTTCACTTGTCCGTACAGTAACTGCTTCGGGATACGGTCATCGCCCATCCGACGGACGTGACCGAGCCAACGGAGCTGGTTCAGCATTAACATGGCTTCCATCCCGCCCATGTCCGCTCGCCGCATTACCTCAGTGTTCGGAATCATGTCCGACCACTGAATACCCAAGATGCGCCTCAGACACTGCACATGGAAGCGGCTCAAATAGCTCACGTTCCGCTGATACAGTGTCCACGTCTCACTGTCGATGAGCTTCTAAAGAAACGCAACTACATTCTAGTATTTACTTTCGAAGGGGAATGCCTAGATGGTCTTTCTGAACTACGGAGCTGCGATCAAGTGTGGGTGTTACTCAGTTCAAGTAGCCACTTTGACCACTTTTATGTTCCAAGTTTGTAAAACATCGTTCCGTGGTTCCTTCAACCATATATTCTAATTCTGGCGAAATGATGCCAACGTAGCTTCCAAATTTGGCTCACGCAAGTTAATCATTTTGCACGGTACAGACGCTGTCTCTGTTCACTCTTTAGAGTTGCTAGTTTGATGTTTTGTTTGTTTCCATTTGGCACAGCTTCACGGTCTACACCGATTTGTTATAGTACAAGTAACTGAACAAAACGATAAGTGTGTGTGACATAGCAACTTCACAATCCTAAATTTGACTTTGCCGATCAGTGCACGCTTTTATCCGTGAGTGACTTGATCAACATGAGTAGATGAGCGAGTCACATGACCTGTGTTACATCAGCCCTATTACCGCTTACTGTGTACACTCGGTATCGCAGTGGTAACTTGCGTACCTGATCAAAGTGCGCTTATGTGGCTCAAATTGTGGAAAACGGACTACGGTGTAAGCCATCCATAGAAGCCCGATTGTATCCAAGGCTGTAGGCTTTCCCGCTTAGTACATTCACACCAGTAGCTGAAGCAGCAACCGATTAGAAGTATATGTAAACGAATCAGTGCCATGTTTTCGGTCAACTGTAACCTTGCATCTTTTTGTCGTCTCTGTGTATCTCAGGAGATGGTCACCATCAATCAACATAATTCGCATTTCCAGCCTTTGGCAATACCTCGAGATGTACGATGGATCGAGCTGCCATTGGTCTTAACAAGGGTCTGCAGAGTAACAGAATAACAAATACGTGCAGATACAGAAAGAAGGGGGAAGAGAAACGAAAACTAATGAAGTTGCATGAAAAGAGAAGAGCCAACACATTTACGAATACAGGCTTGCCATTGGCTACAACGCACTGTCATATCAGAGAGCGTTTCAAGCCAGTGTTGTGAATGAACAAGAAGCCATCAATCAGGTGTCGAACTCTATACTACCACACTAGGTTAAAAGACATTGAAATACGTCTTTCAGTACACACGGTTGATCTTCAAAAAAGATGAACGTGCAGTGGTATTCCGTCCGTGATATGCGTTGAATTCGTGAACGATATGTAATATTGGAATGTATGTGTGAACGTACGGGATGTTGGACAGTATTTTACTGTCCGTCTTACTCAATTTGGGACGGATAGCTTAAATTTACTGGGTGTATGATTCTCAAATTAAAATCATTCATTATAGAAGGAACACTGACAGAGGCGCTGTTTTACCGCATGCCAACCATAATATGGTATTATAATAGTCGTATTGTCCTACTCAAGATCAACCGTTTACATTTGCTTTGTCCCCGTTTTCATTTGTTGAGTCGCAGAGAGCGAGAACTGACTTGTGTAGTGCAATAACAGAACGGCACCTAGAAAGCCCTGCTCAGAGTTAAACTGAGTGCACACACATACTGTAAACCCTGTCACAAATCGACAAATGAACGCATTTGCGAGGCACTATGCAGTTTCACTACCCTTGAGAACAACAAGCCGATGAGATGATCTTACCTGGGTAGGTGAAGTGGTCGATGGACTGGGGCAGCCCGCCAGAGATAACAAAGACAGGGTCAAGGCCAACCCAATTTTGTAATACCGCGTTACACTTTGAATGTGAAAAGTGCGTACCATACGGACTAGCCATGTCATTTAGCCGAATCAGCATAATCTGTATTTTTTTGTAGGAGAACTAAGCGAAAAAGCGTCGTCCGCACATTCAACATCGGTCAGCTTACCACCTGATAGAAACCCCATTCCGAGATCCTCGGAGACTCGAGTGCTCCTTCCAGAACACCATCCATCGCACAGTCGAAAAGGAAGCGAAAGATCGAACACTCATGCTGAATTTCACTTGAAATGGAGAATGCCCTCGATGGGTGCCCATATATATGCACTCTACACTCACAGCGGGCACAAAACGACCTTCATAAAGTGACATTCTTTAATGGAACTCTTCTGTGACGAAGACAACTTCAGAGAGCATGTAGGGCAGCCGAATCGAAAGAATCCTTTATGTCCAGACGTACCACGTCCGTTTACTGGGAAAAGAGGTGCCGATGTCCCAGTGTGCCGCAAGGTGAAAATCCCATAGACTAGGCTGGAAACCTGCTTTATTTTCACTTACGTGGTTAACTGTGTTTTGAAGGCTGTATTATGAGATTTGTGGGTATTTTGGATACGTGATGTCCTGGCCCCCTTTTGAAAATAGAAATGATTATTGGTAGACACCAGTCATCAGGAGCCCCTTCCACTTTTCATATGATAAAAAATGACCCGTCCCTCAAATCCATCTCATTTCCTGAAGAAAAATCGTTTGAAATATCATAGTAGATCCTAATATACGCATCTTCCACAGCAGAACGAGTTGGAGCATGCCAGCTAAACTATCCCTTGCAGTGTTTATCCCATATACCAGGCAAACACGTCAGGCTGAAAATTCGTGAGCCATCTTTTTCAAATATGATCTCATTAGCACCTTCTCGACGGCCATTGAGACCACAACTCAAAGAAAACAACACCCAGCTATCCCCGGATAAATATGCCCCAGATATCTATGGCTTGTTCACACTAGTAACTTTAAAGGTCCTTACAAAGACTCTTCATAAGCTTGCGTCACAGTTCACAGAGGTCTTCGCCTTACTCAAATTCAAGCGAGTCAGTCCACTTTTGCTCATATGCTCTCCTGAATCGGCAGAATTGCGGTGCCCTTTTGGAATAGACCTCTTCGCATAGCTGTTCCGTTTTCTGTCTGACATCCATTTGAATCACCCCACTGTTTTGACTCAGACAGGAGTTTCGTATACCCTTGTTGTTCAGTTGCTAACGGAGCACTTCGATTTGCGAACAGATAATCACTGAACAAATAACACGAGGCGGACAAAAAACGACTACGCAACATGACTCGAGGTGATTACTCCAAAATGAAAGATATGCTCTAACACAGTAGCGTCACCGAAAGCTGACAGTAACGTGATGAATGTGCGTCCACGGCTGAAGTGTAGACAGTGGCTTCCACATGACGTATTGCCATCGCTTGTACTGAAATGTGCAACTCGATAGATACAATACGTTAAACACATATAACCCCATTGTACAAACGACACCTTCAAACAGTTTGTTAACAAATCACTGTTGAACACCAGCACTTTTGATGAGAAGATTGCTAAAACAAAAAGGACTACTCACTCTTTTACAGAGATGGACACTTTCCAGACAGAAAATCGTACGGTGAGGTCAAAAGATGTCAACGAAGATCACTAGAACATGATAGTATTTTTGAAAGCTCAAAGTGAAGTGCGTAACCTGGATGAGTTCATGTAGCTCTAACAACCGCCTACACGCGATTCCTACCGTAGCTTTTTCTGGCACTGACAAAACAGTGCACATTGCGGAGATTTCGACTCATCTAATGTCCACCTTGATTGTTTTAAGCTTAAATTTTGTTTTTATGACGGATAAACTACACCGACAAATATCATGTGGTTGGTTAGCAGCATGCGTTCTTCGTAGCGCTTAACGTAATGGCTACCTAATGTAAATCAGGTACATGCCCAGCGCTAGTTGAAGGGTTGACAACCACTGAGCTTGACCATGTCATTCAGCCATGGTAGCATCAGGTATACCCGAACCCAAAGGGGCATGGCAATTAAAGCAGCCAGGCCTTCCCAAATTTGCAGGCGTACGTTCTCGTATGTAGACGGTTTCGATGTTAAAACTTTGATGTCGTTCAGACGGGAGATCCAGAACGTATGCGCCGCACCACACAGTATGTGGCGCTCTGTGAGAGGGCGCCAAGGAAACAGAAGAGAAATGTGGCACCCGCTGCTTATCGCGTGTCGAGTAGGCAGACGTCTGAACAACCTCTCTGAGGCAGCAGTAACTGTAGCGTTAAGCAGTGCAGTTGCATTGTTAGATTGGATTCCTGTTGGCAGTAGTCTTAATGCCGTCCACTTGGCAGGTTGTACTGAAAACGGCTTTAGATGCAAAACTTCCAGAAATCTTTTCATTGTCTGCTTACGCTCCAAATGACTGAAGTGAAGTCGGTGTGAAGGAGGCTTTTACTCAGATCCGACCGCTTTCCTGCAGTCGACAAATGGATCTGAGCGATCCTGGCCAGAGATATGAACACCCAGAACGGTAGTCCCGGTTAGGCTGAGTCTCGTTTAGGTGGCATGTTATGAATGTCACCAAACCACTCAGGTAATGGCGGACGGCTATTGTAAACGTCTGCTGAGTATATGCTATCTCTATACAATACTAGCTTCTGGTGTGCAAGTCACTGTTACGCTTCGTGTACTCGTTCTGTTAATCGGAGTCGGTGTGAGATCACAGGTAATAGTTATGGGTGGCTTTACTCCATTCAAGACTGCCGTTTCTATTGAAGTAAATATATATAATAACTGTGTGCTTGTACATTGTCATTTGTCATTAACTTGCACCAAGCAATGAGCTGACCGACTGGCTGAGGAAAAACTGACCAAACCGTCGGTAAAACGCAAATACGAAACCGGTTCGGAATTCAAGCTCAGCAATTTTTTACCTCAGATTTTGAATGCTGCTGCAGCCGAGTCTCACGAGCCATTCGTGAAAGCGGTCCCATGGTAAGCGGTACAGTGGTTTGTGGGTTAACCAAAGATTGGAGTTCAGAGAACTCCCGAGAGTTTAGATGTCAGATGGAACGTTCTTCACGGCACTTCGTAGTTAAACTTAGGAGGGACATCGGTAAGAAGGTGGGACGTAGCCTGATCAGCGATAGTGAGGTTTGGTCGATGAAAAAGGTTGGCGGAGTAGGAACCGCTTTTCCTTTAGGGGACACTTACAGCTTCTTCATGCTTATCCGTATCACTGGATCAGGGAGTTCGTGTCAGTGGAAATTATCGGCGGGCAGACGGCACATTCATCCACAATAAGTCCAGAAGGTTAGACCCGTAGGCGAAATACCTTGAGGGTCAATTTAGCTGATCTTCTGCTTCCACTGTGTTAACACCACCATTTTGCACCCTGGTCGGTAGATTTAATACCACCCAGTGAAATTGAGGTCCGTAATTCCGTTTCGGTTCTCAGACGTAATAGGGCTGCCGGCCCAGATGATCCCGTCTCGGTACCTTTCAAATAAGGTGGAGAGGTATTAGTATAGCCCTCGACTCAATTGTCTCAAATCGTGTGGACGACGAGAAACGTCGCCCTGTGCTGAAGTCACCAATAATAGGTCCTATATTTAAGAAAGATTAGGGATTCGTGAAAACGGTAGGGGAATTAGCTTGACCCCAGCCGTCACTAAGGTCTTGGTATCCACTTATAATTCGTTCACACACTGCAGCTCAGGAGACAGACAAGAGAACAGGTAGGATTCCGTCATGCACGAGGAGTAATCGATCAAATTTTCACCCCGTCAAATTTGGAAGGTGTTAGAATGACCCCCAGAGAAATAAATGCTACATTCAACAACGAAGGTGCATTCAATTCAGTCGACTGATCTAGAACATTAGAGTTGCTTAAACGCAAGAGCATACCGGACAATTAGATGAACCTGCATCACCTGCGCCTTATCCGCATTATTCAACTTAGGTGAGATTCTATGGTAGGCTGTACGGTAGTTCCAACACCAAGAGTAGTGTAAATCTAACCCGTCCGCTTTCACTATTGTTGATTAGTTTATATACAAAGGAAATCATGGAGGACGGTCTGCGGCACTCACACGACGCTAGTGTAAACTACCTATGCAGTGGAAAGTTTACTGATCTTGACCTTTGTGACGAGAGGAAGTTTGACAATTTTCAAGCGGTACAGGCAATGCTAGGCACTGCGACCACGCATGGCTCCGGATCGACTTAGTCAGGCTTATTACCACATTAATCGATATGGACCGGTAAACTGACCCAAACATGCCCCGCACAGTCCATATAATTCAGATGTACTTCAGCTGTCCACACAATAACGGCAAAAGACTACTAAACCGACTGCCATTATTGCTACATAATGTGACAGATTGTTCGCATAAGGCATGCGGTTTTGGTGGTCACCACTGATGAACTGTTGGTTGAATGAACAGACCACGCTTACTTTGAGCTCGTAACCACTTGAAATGGACAAACGGTATTCTATTGAACGCTTTTCGGTTTTTAACTTAGTACACGAAGGATTGCCGAGGACAAACGTTTGACACGGTTTTATCAACGACCCATTCAGAGGTCTTGAGATGTTACCGCTATAAACAACACCAGGATGTTCACTTAGTTCGATAAACGAAACCGTCAACTCCGTTTCTAATAAACAGCTATGCGTTCCAATATAAAAGTATTGGACAATCCCCGTTTGTTTAAAGAGTGGATAAGTCCACTTACCTAAAAGCTAGACTCTAAAAATACGTAAAATTAGCTGACTAGAACATTCACTAACATCAATGTATCGTTTATTACACTGTGGACCATTTGCTGATCTCCCGGTTCATGCACGTAGAATTCACAGAAATCTGATGGCTTGGCAAAAGAAAATAACCGTTCGATATAAGTCATAGTATTGTAAACTTGGTATTGACCAGTCAATACGAAATGTTTGCATTTACCATTTTTCGTGTCCCGTTTCGTTCAAAGGGAGACGAAACCGTTCGGATCGACCTGCCTAGTTGCTAGCTTTGCAAGCCAGGGAGTGCGGTTAATAAAGTTTTGGTGGTGTTGAAGTAGATGTTGGTTAGCTGATTTGTCAGTTAACTAAGAAAAATTAACGCTGGGTGACGGTGAGAATTGCAGATGACGTCTAATCCTCAAATGCCACTTGACTGCATGTCTACAGGTTGTGGACCCTTTGGATTAAATGCCTTTAATGTGCACACACGGATCCCAAACCCTCTCATCCTCAGTTTTAAACTAGGTTTTCTTCCACCAATGGTTGTATAGTAAGCTGGCATCACTGCCAATCGATGACTATTGCACATAACGAGGGTTCTTTCTTTTGAGAACATCGGAACAAACACGGGTTGTACCAAACTGATAGAAAAGCGATAACCGGTTAAAAAGAAGTCGATTGACAAGCCGATAAAATTCGAATTACCGTAAACTGTTCAATAAAAGTAGCAAACAAAAGTATTTAAAAAAGCACATAGGCAATAAAGTCACAGCAGCCGAAATCAATTTTCAATACCACAAACGGCATTCAGTCGCATGGCTCGCTCAAATTGTTTAGGTGGAGCCAGATTGAGCGAATTCATTAGTTCGACAAATTCCGCTTTGGTGCGCACGAACCTTGGAAAAAACAGAAATTGCAATGACATAATATCGCGTCCCATTATCACTCGATAAAGTTAATGCTGTTTAATGGATGAAAAACCAATTGTTATATCGAAATGAACTCTATCTACATTTCGCTGGTAAAAGGCAAGTTCAAGAAAACTCCCACAAGGCACAGAAGAATCTTATTCGTAAAGTTCCCTTTACGTCGGCAGAATTCGCCAAAAGAAACACGGACATACAAGCGTGATAAACGCGAGATTCCGGATAATTCGGATCGAAAGCGTGAGTTTCAATCGCTTGCGCCGCACAAACATTAAAAGCTGGGTCAGAATAATGCACACATTCGACTTTCTAGACGTGAAGCACATATCGGTGGTTCGAAATTGACAAGCTTTAACAAGGTTATTTTTGAACTTTCTACGAATTATTCTTGGACAATCGGAAGCCAAGCGTGCTGCTAGGCATACAACGTTGACGGAAACACTATAAAGATTAATCTCCCAGCATTATACCGCATTGCAGTAAATCGTGCATCCGGAACTGAACAGCTGCTATTTTTAGAAATCAAAGTTTTTCAAATTCACCCAGACTGTTGGAGTTCTGACGCCCTAAAATCCAAGGTTCAAAGCTGGCAAAAAGCAAATAGCCAGTTCGGCAACCATTTGATTTTACTGTCCCGAATAATAGCAGGCTAAACTGTGTGAATAAGTGCCACTAGAGTGAATTCTTGATCAAATGAATGAACTCAATATACAAAGCGAACACCACTCACAACCGATCGTATTCATTGCCTTCCCACAGACTTTCACCCAACCCCTTTCGCAAAAAAATGAACAATTAGGCTCGAGTTTCGCTCTTGTCAGAGCCCGTCAATTGTGCATGTCCGTGTCACGGTCAGGATTAGAACTCTGATCTGGCTGTCTTGAAGTAACCGCGTTGATCACTGTGCCATTGACCTCACATTGGACACGAGTGAATCATCATATGTTATCGGTCAGCCACATTTGCATGTGAGTAAGGCCCAGAATCAGATTAATCAAACCACTTAAGCACTCTGCACAAATGCTCACAAAGGCACGCAGAACAGTAGCGGGTAGCAGAAGTAAATCATATAGAAGGAAGCAGAAGTGATTTCAAAAGGGAGAATGCAAAAATGCTACGACATAAGATACTGCATACCAGTCAGACGATGCTTTCAGTGTCCCGCATCAAGCATAGTTTACTCATCCGACCCACGATCGCGACACTGACTTACCGGGGATTATGGCGTTTCTCCTCACCAACCGACGAGACCATCAAACCGGAATAGTTGTGAGCTGGGAAAAGTAAGTAGTGGTCTGGCAGGCTGAGAATTTGAGAATGCACAGAATCATACAGCTGGTCTGCAGAGCCATTTTGAAAGTCAGTGCGCCCACAACCACGAATCAACAGTGCATCTCCAGTGAACGCTAAACCAGCTGCATGTAAAACAAGCGTCATACAGCCGGTGGTGTGACCTGTCAGTGATAATGAAGCAATAAGGAAGAAAACGAATAAGTCTAATCGTTCGTTTGTACAATAAAAATATGCACACACACATACACAACTCGCGATTAGAGCTAGAGCTGATGACAATCTGATTTGAGCAATTATTGGATATGACAGCGAGTATGGGAGCATCAAGGGAATGGACAAGTGAAGAAGACAAAATTTATATAGTAGATGTGATAATCGTGTGATTCAAACGGGCGGATGACACCGTAGTGTCAATTAGTGCTTCAGACGAACAGTATAGGTGCACACATCATGTGCAACCGGGCGAGCGACAATTGACAAAGGAGTATAGGGGGTCCTGATACCTCAGAACTATACCGAAGATTGATAGTTTCGTGAATTTCGTCAAACGTTCGCAGATTTGTAACACAACCCCCAGCAAACAACCACTGTTGAATAAGTAAATTGTTACTTGACCAATTGGTAGCATATTCGGGGCCTTTGAAGCACCTTTTAACAAACTGTTTAGTGATCAACCCACTTTACTTGGACCGATTGTCAATCAACAAGTGTCACATACACAATGTCAGTTTGTAAACCCATGTCGAATGTAAGAAGTTTTTGAACCAGAGAAGAAAGCAAGTGACATGTTAGGGCAGCATACCTTAATCGTGAGCAAAAACCCAAAATTTTCCCAAAGCCAACGATAACGTGGACAATACGCTCAATGGTTTCTCACATATCTTAGAACTATAACTGGTCAGTAAAATGGCGCCACTGAAGTAAGACAAACGGTCCACGGTCTCAAGTGGATTGGACACAATTTTTGTATCGGTAATGGAAACGCCAGTACAGGTAAACAGTAGTAGTGTACTGTAGCAAGGAAGACAAATGTATAAGAAAAACGACAAGCCATAATGAGCGGGAACTGAACGGTGAAAAGACAGACTGTACAATACCGACATCCAAGCGTAAACAAGCCAAGGAACAATCGCCCAATCAGGAAGGTCACACTGTTCATCTCAATCAAACGCATAAAAATGCGAGGCATGCATGCACGTATGCACTGTTTGTGTGTGAACGCTCAACAGGTGGAAATAGTTAGGCACAAACCTATGTCCAAAAACTTTGGAAGGGCATAGCACACTCCATAGAAAGCACACCAAATTCCTAACGTAACTGAGTCCACATGTTTTATGTGCGGCGACAGAAAGAACAGTGATGTCGCCAGCACACTTTCTGGTGGTCAGATTATCGTTCACTGGAATAACATACCCAAACCCAGAGCAAGTTGTGAACAACGAAGGTGTTCCGCCTTGTACCACGGGATGCAAGTTACCTATAAGCCATTTCAAACACACGAAGACCAGACTTTATGAACGTCAGAGAATCGACTACAGTGTATGTGTGAGACTTGCGATCAAGAAAGCCAGGGTCAGAAAGCCCAAAACAAATGGGAGAGAGTAGGAACAAAAGGTGGTCAACGGCAAAATAAGCGAACTCCACTGATAAAACAAAATGGTTGAAAACCAGCTACATGAGCGATGGGCTCATTCGATGAGAAACTACACGGGCTCTCCGACGGCACATTTTCTCATCCCGAATATAAACATACCCATTTGAATACGTAAACGCTATTTGGGACCACTTCCTACTTAATACAACCTTAAGAAATTCCGTGGACAACAGTGAAACCGATCGTCTTACTGTGAATCGGGTGTGAAGTAAAATAGACGGTAACAAGATGGTTTCCAAAGTATCTCGTATATGAAGATGAACGTCGCAATCATCATTGTCCGTGGGATACTCAATGCTGAACGGCACTCAGACAGGCATGACTACAGACGGAGACACAAGTCCCCAAACCCAGCGAGGGGTCCCAGTTAGAAGCCTGACGCTATATGTAAACGGCCGTCGTTATGGCCGAATGGTAAGACAGCCTGAAAAGTAGCCCATTGCAACAGTGATGAAGAGTGTTCTACATAGTTCTAAACAACTGAAGAATGGAAACAACCTGAAATGAAGCTGGAGTGGTCAGAAACAGTGTAAATGTGAGGGTGCCGCTGAATAAGGCTAACTGTTAGGTAGAATAACGTTTCCAATCACAGAACCCGGTGATCATGAAGGTTCCAAAGTGGCGTGCTATGCCCATCAACTTCACTTGCGGAAACAATCGATCTGTTTACGATCCGTGTCAATTTCGTTTTACACATCCGTTGGAGACTGTCATGAACGACCGATGCGATCAACGTTCAACTGGCATAGGAACAGTAACGATAACCAAGTGTTATCATCAATCAAAGTGGGTGGATATTTAACCAGATGTGTGGCCTGATTACTGTTGTTGTAAGCACTGTTTAAAAGACGCTATGCTGACCTTCGAGATGTGGTTGTTAATCTTCTTACGGGCACATCCCTCAACATTTATACGGCCGTTCATAGAGTCATCCAATCGAGTGTCACCTTCAAGAAAGAGCGCACGCACGAGTCCCTATCAATCCTGGAATAAAACACATCACACTTCCACTATTTAAAACAGTCTACTTCAGTGACCTCATATTGTCAAATTGTTTTGGATTGCCCATAATTCGTCATTACTTGCAGTGACACCACAGGCACACTCGAACTCATAAGAAGTCACTCGGAAAACATATCAGCGGGAAAAACAATAACATCTCTAAAAGAAAACGGGAAAACGAGGTACTTCTGTTTAGACACTCACGTGTGTCCGAATAGGGATCATTGGCGTCCAGCTTAACTTGAAATTTCACAAGTAGGCCTAATTTCCCGGAAAGGGTGATTGAGTTGGTTGTGGAGAACCAACGTGCAAACGTCAAAACTTGACCCGATCGGCATCGTTTAAAAGAGAGAAACAGTGTAACTGATATCAGCTTGGCAGGAGGGACTACCAGAAGGACGAGGCGACGCAATTTAGCATTTATGTATGAGCTCCCAACAAGGCAATGAAATTACGTATTCATAGATGATGGGTACACCCGGGTGTCGTCGGAGCTCCCACTTTGGTTCGCTCGGCTGGTTCACAAGGGAGCAAATCATGAGTTCTTTTCTGGGGTTGAATGCCGACCAAGGGTGATAAGTACATGCACTAAATTCAAGGAAGTGTAACCACTGGAACAGGTACTCAATGCCCTAATTCTGCACGTCAAAGACTTTCAACACGATATACACTGAACAAAAAGGCCGTACTGCAACACTCAGACGGAGATAGCGAAAACAAAAAGCCTAATCTAAACTAGTTTTGAAATAATGAACAACTGTCAGGAACGATGGCAGCCAGTCATAACATCCATAAATAAGACTCACAGCTGAAAATGTATGCACGCATATGATAACTGGAACGAATGCACAGGGTTAAAAACATATCGCGGGTAAAAAAAACTAGACTGAACTGAGTGTTTTTCCCACAGAATAGGATTGACTTGGCTCAGGTTCAACTAAATAAAGCCAAAGATCTCACAGTTCTTTATACGACAACCAGGATTGAAGTTCACTACACTTCAAACTGCCCATAAGCAAGAAAACCGTCAGTAATACGTCAGTGACGAATCGAAAAACATCACTGCAGATGACCCGAAGGGTACCATACTCGTGTGATAGGCAAACATTGGAATAAGGTGAGTGTTTTACGCGAAATCGGTTACGAGGAAGATAACACCCGACGGGAAAGCAGGATAGAATGGGAGAAAAACGACGGTAAAGTACGATAGTCTGAAATAATCGGGCGACACGAACACCGATTACCAGGCATACAGTCGAAGGTCTGAACCTCAGTTACCACTGCTGGCTAATGTTGACAACCCATTAGGCACAAGTGAAAAGCAAAGTGTGACAACTCGACAAACTGTAGTACGCAATATTCTCATCGTTCCGCTACCCACATGAATGCGCAGAAGGTTGAAATTGGTTGCCAAACCAAATCTGTGCTCGATTAGACCATGTAGACCTCTAAAAAATACACGAGTATGTCAGGTTGGATGGGACCTAACCAGTAAACCGTGTTTTGAAATCACTTATGTATTGCCAGATATATATTTACAAAGGAAAAAAGCACCTAAGACCAGTGGACCACATGGGACTGTTTGAATCGCAAACCAGTTAATACAAGCATCGGAACAAAATAGCATACCAGGAGTGCTTCTGCATTCCAGCTGGAATCGTCCGAATGGAAGAAGATCACCATGTCTGATCACTTGATCTGTTATCACATCACTGTACTTCCCAAGCACGCTCCAGCTGAGAGGAAAGCGTTGTTTGAGCATGCCACTGCCGGTCACATGATCCGCGTGTACGTGGGTATTGACAATATGACCCAATTTAAGATCCAGTTCATTGATCTAAAAGGTATCAAGAATAAAAGAATTGGTACAATGACCGTTCTCTAATTTTAAGTGTTCCAGAAACAGCGGTGTCATAGTGAAACATGTACACTCATACCCATGAGTATTGAATTTCGAGCAGCAGCCGAAGCAATAACAAAAGTGTGTTGCACTGGCCCAGGAAGTTACACAGACTAGAACTACAGTCCCCACATACATAACCACGTCAGACGATAAAGAGAAGTGTCCAGATGAAACACAGCTACGCTTATTAGGTTGCACATCGCATCACTAACTGCGTACAAGTGCTACGGTACAGTGACACCGTTCAGTAAATACACCACGTATCTATTTTTAGTCATTATACTACTGTCTTTCGAATAAGGAAGGGCTCAGAAAAGCTGCCATCAAACAACGGTTACAATGATAACATGGTAGGTGAACATCGCCGTCGACATATCGTTCAATACGATAAGAACACTTTCAGCATTACCCAGTTCGAGATAGCTGTTAACACACTACTGTGGGTTGAAACAACCGGAATCAAATATTGACGTCTGAAATGAATTTGAAATACTGATATAACGGGCTAGACTAATATCTTACTGCTAAATGGATCAGACTTATAAAGTGCTGACTGAACATGTGGTCACAAAAAAAATCCTGTTATGTTGCCTCGTAGATCAGGCTGTTGAATCGTAGGCTCCGAGTGAAATCCCTCAGATGAACCTTTTCCATAACAAAAACAACAGGGAAGAATCCAAATTAATCATTGTCCTGATAAATCGCTCCACCCATTTTTAATTTTTCAATTCTCGCCTGATTCCAATTTTGATTTCTTAAAGTCGAGACTATTGGAAAACATTGACGAGTCTACCATCCGTATGCCGCGACAAATACGTTAACAAGCTCCTCTGACGAATGGAACATTTATCAAATTCATCTACCACCGTATACCCTGCAATCAAACAAAAAAGAGAATGCCTCAGTTACGAATTCGGAACTTCAGCAAAAAGGTGTGATTTCAGGAAAGAATAAACATATCCGATCAGCTGCAACGAAGCGTCCTGTTCATGAAGGTAAACTACCCTTAGAACGCATGTTTCACGCAAGTTGTAGACTTCCATGGGTGTTATATGGCTCAAGAAATAAACGCAACCGGGTGAATAAAGCAGTCATTGTCAAATGTAACCGCAAATGCAGAGCTCCACAAACATCCTTTGAGGAGTAAGTGGTATCCGTACGAAGCCACAAATAACAGAAGCCAATCTGGGCTTCAGATTTTATTAAGAGACTCTGTGGTCGGTGATTTAATAAGGCACAGCAATCGAGTTGGGGACGTCACATGAAGAAGATTCGTTCACATATGGCACCTGAGACCGAAATCCGTCGTAAGATTTTGAAACTTGTCCGGATGAAGAACGCCCCGGCACGCTGATGAGGCAGCTAAAGCCCGCAGAACGTTACAGGCGAAATGGAAGATGTCACCAGAAGCTATCGATGCAACTAATGAGAGTGAACCAAAGTTTCTGATTGGTAAATTATAGAAAATGTAATGAGTTTGGACTGCAGTGGTTTCTTGACTGGGGAAGGTTCAGCCAAACAGTGTTTGCGTACAGGCAACAACAGACGGAATTATGGTCACACTGACGCCAGCCAATCATAAACAGTGATCAGCTGCTGTTGAATGCGTATCTGCTTCAAGCAACCGAGTTGCTAAATTCAAGTTCGTGCAACAACACAGCAACAAACTGACCAATCAAAACACAAGAACATCCTGTCGCTTAATAGCAATCAGAAATACTGTTGTTCCTCTACAAAAGGATGTTGTTATTCCAATTGATTCAGACTGCTTAGTGCCACTCAGATTCCTGTTCTAATTTCCTCTCGATCGGGTAGCACAATAGGCGACAGTAAACGTCAGAAAGTGTCACGATTCAACAGGGTTGCCTCGTGGCTGGCACAACTGCCGCCATCGCCATCCGCACACAAGAAGTATCAAACGTGGCTTGAGTGACTTAACTATATGTTAATACCGTAGTCCGGAACACGGCTGCTCTAGCCCTTCAACAGCCACGCCGGTTAACTCTGGCCATAAAAAAGATCGAAACGGAAGGGAAAACAAAGAAATGTAGAAGACGAGTACGACAGCTATATTCGTTGAAGTAATAATAATCAACCGTCCTGAGGGGCAATACAAGCATGTTACTCAACTTTGCGGTCACAGCAGATATGTGGATATAAACGATTGCAGCAATAATTATATTCTCTATAAATATTGATAATGTTTTGTGTTACGACGCCGTTTGTTTGCGTACGACAGCAAACTGGGTTTTGTGTGGGCCAGATGCTATCAAGCTTCTCAGGAACATGAGAGCGGACGAGGCAGCTGGAGTATAAGCCATCCATTGTGGGACTGAATTCGCCATCTATGAGCTATTACAGACTTACGGTTGGCAACACAAGGAATATACTCTCTTTCTCCTACCCTTCATTTACACATTGTGTGAGTTTTTACGTTAGGCTGACGGTATGTACGGAAGCAAACAACTAATGGGAACACACCGATCGGTGAACTTTATGTGTCACTCAATGTTTATAGCTCAATGGCAAATAGACAAAAACAAGGCACTCTGGAGGTACATACTTCAGACTTAAAAATTAACAAAACCAACTGTGAGGCAGAAAACCAAACTAAATATATCGAACTTACGAGCTTCGTATCTCTGTCTACTGTTTCCAACACGGGGTCAATAATCAATGCTTCTTTAGTTGACCGATCGGCAAGAATATAGGTGAATGTGCACGAGATACTTTCAAACAGTTGCCTGAACAAAAGTGGGCCATCAGCTGACAGTGCGGCAATCGTGGAACACATACTACCAGCTAGAAAACATATAGAGAATTAAAAATCGGTTAACCATTAGTTGTTAATATTGCCATTAAGCACAAAAAAGCTTGTTATTGGTCTAGGTGCTGATCAGTGATGCAGGTTTGTTAGACATGTCACACGATAGTCCACAATGATGAAAGCATTCGCTGACATTAGACAACAAAGAAAGAGAAATTCGTTGTGGTTCAAGTGAGCCTAGGTTATACCTAGACCTATTGAGGGCCAGAGAAAAGGAAGTCGTTCTAATAATTACACCATCGGGAAATATTACTGCACGAAAAATATAGGGGATCGAGCCTTAAAACGTTTCCGTCGAAGTCTCGTCACCCACTATCAGGTATCAAGACAGAGAGTTGTGCCGCAACTTCGACAGTAAGTGTTGCGATCATAAAAGTTTGCGATTTTCAAGTTGTGTGTATAAATGTTAAAAAAACAACGGAACATTTTTGGGGTAAATTATTAGCAAGAAGTAAAAACAGTGTTGACTCTAAAATCGGTCATTAAGGCACACTAACTAAGACGGGTGACATGATAGAAGAATAGCAACCACCGCCGCAGTTTTCATTCGAAAGGTTCTAGCAATAATAAATGAGGTTATTCAGCAACGAACAGCACCTAGAATGCCACACACCTCTATTGTTTTGTGCAAGTGAGACGAGTACGTAACAGTCAAACGTCCTCAAAAAGTTGAAGAAAACAGCGTTCAATAAAAAGCCATGATCCTTTGGGTTCACTAAACTATCAGTGAAGGGGAACACCACAGTTATGCGCGATCCACTTGAAAGGACGTTATGCTCAGATACGAAGATTATATTACTAGTCAAGGGACGCTTCAAGATAACCTGACTCCTAGTACCTGGCTCGGGATACTCCTTAAGCTGATGAGTCGATAGTTGGCAGAAGCGTGACGATCCCCTGACATAGAAATGGGAACGACAATAATTTCTTTCCAGTCCGTGGGAATGGGGCCAATGAGAACCGGCCAGAAGTTGGGGCGCAGCCTTGTGAGTGTATAAGACGACTTCCTCAATCATCGTCGGTACCATCATAAGTTCCAGCACGCGGCAATATCTGTCGTTAGTCCCGAAGTTTACGAAGCATCGGGGTAGTAAGTAAGCACAGATGCATTGGGAAAAAGGGGGAAAACGAAAAACAAACCTTCCCAGAGACGAAAAAGAACAGTCAGCAACTTTCTACGCTCGCCATTAACTGCAAAACACTGTCCTGTGTGACTTTGACTTAGCAACCACAACTCGTGCACAAATGCGGCTACGGACAAGGAGATGGAGACTGCTGCGATTACAGCCATTAGCAATATTAGATTGAATAGGAAGAAGTAATCATTAAAAGGACACCCATCGGAGACGGGCGTTATCGTGTAGACCACAGTGATTTACAAGATAAACACTTTTTAATGAATCCGCCTAACCTTCCAGTTTCAAAACTGTTTTGAATGTCGGTTTCACATGCTGTCGTTATACTAAAAGATAAAACATGAACACAGAAACGAGAATAAAAAGGGACCACAAAAAGACTTACAAACACAAGTGCGAAAACTAAGAACGATGAAGTTTGGTATACGATGCCGTCTGGATTCTCTAAAAACCGAATCAGCACACGACAAACAACCCAATTTTTGACCCGAAAGTTGTCATCTGTCCCCATTTACGCACCTGCTAATATACATAACGTGGAGGCAAATTATTCATATTGAACGGATCGGTTCCAACCGGCTGGCATCAAGAGGAAAATCGCACAAGTGGTCGTATATAACACTGCAGGCTGGCGTACTTGATGGCGGTTCATTATGTATTCTTGATTAACCAGGCATATTGCTATTCCGTTCGAGATTCACCTTACGGACTAAGTCCAATTTTCACAAATCATTTATTATCCCGGAATTCGCCCACCCCCTGAGTATCGGCTGCTTTACAGGTCGTATTTCCTTTTGCCTCTTAAGTGTTAGATCCAAATGGACTCCAATATGCCTCCAAGATCGTGATTTTTACACTGCACATAAATGTCTGCAAACAATTAGCCACCAGTTATATAGCTCATAAACGTAAGCTTTTTTCCACAAGGTTCTACCATTTCTGTCGTATTTGCTAGATAAGTTGGGAGTTCTAGGTTGGTCGGCTAGAGTCAAACTGGCCCAGGTTCGGATACAGAAAACATTGGGTCCCGCGGTGCCACGACGACAGGAGAGAAACGATCCCCTTCGCAGTGACAGTGCACAGCCACGGGTTGGATATTGTATGCCGTGAAATATTATGGCTATCAACACTTCCAATCCAGTTTTAATGTACTGCTCAATCCGTACAGTAGGACACATCCCTGCAAAGACGTATTCGACAAACTGCAAGAAGACAAGGAGGCTGTAAAAAAGCAGTATCACCTAACGCATCCTAACCACAAGTGAACCACCAATACACACACAAACATGCTTCTTCATACATGCGCGGGCACCTGAATATCGTACTTTTTCATCATTACCATCATCAAAGGCAGCAATACATCGGTGGCTCGCTCCGACTCCTAAATGCCACACAACCATCAAGAAAGGAGCATACTCCGGAAAAGAACAAAAGGGGAACAGGTAAGATCTAACTACTGGAAACAACTATGCCCAAAATCAAGTTTAACACTAAGGCTCGTACACAATGCAAACAAGTCAGCCATAAGTGAAGGTAAGGCATTATAAACAAAACAGATTTGTTATGGCTACCACTGCCAGCATCGCCAACTACCGGCATCATTCTTGCCACTGAGCTCCATTAACCGGTATTCCTTGTACATGGCGCAACCACTCGATTGTGCACAATTGAAGACTGAGCAAAGAAACTCGCCTGGTAGTCGCTCCGAACTATCCATTTCCTCACTTTCTTGTCGTTCATCTTGGGTATCACACAAAGCGAGCTAGCAAACGCAGATATCGATGATCAAACATGATGGTCTGTTTTCTAGCCCAAGCAGCCAAGTTTCGCAACAGTAAAGTAGCACAGTCCCAACAGTTACCTTGAAAAGGCAACGATCAAGCCACAGGGGGGATGTTCCTCTGAGGTCAGAGATGCCTTAAACACCGAGCTTTCACTTCACTCTCTAAACCTCCACCGCTACTGACGTAAATTTCACTGTCAACGTAATTCAAGAATACTAAGAAAGCACCCTGCAGTTTAACGCTGTACATTACACTCCGAATCACTTAGCAGAGCGCGAAATAATGTCTAGCATAGTCTACACCATTTGGAAAGTATCAAAAAACATCACCTCGTTATCAGCATAATTAATACAAGTCAGATTTCCACCAGTTTGAAGGCCCATGCCAACATCTAGTGAGTGCTGCAGATGTCCCTTATTATTTCCTTTGTGACAAAGGTGGACAGAAATGGTGAGAATGGATGACCTTGACGTAAGCCGCTCCTGGTGCTGAAACTGCCAGACACCTCACTGTAAACTCTAACTTGAGCCGAAGTGTGGGGATAAAGCGCCGACCTATGTTCACACACTTGATCGGTACACTCCCGCGTTCACCCAAATTCAAAAACCTAATTAATACATTCTCGTCCACGAGACCTTACCTGTTGTTCTACGGTTGGTATTCCCAAGTAAAAAGTTGGCGAAGTATAATGAATGTCAAGACCCCAGTAATGCCTGGAGTCAAGCCAGTCTCCCCATGGTTTACGTAAAAGTCTCTAACTCCTTTCCTGAATATTGGAACTATTACCGATCGGCCTCAGCGCAAAAGGAAGCTTGCCTCCTGCTTCTACCGCGTTGCCGCCACAAACTTGTGATGTAGTGCCCTGGTCGGTAGACTTGGATCCACCCACTGAGACTGAGGTCCGCAAATGCATTGCGGCTCTCAAGCGTAATAAGGCTGCTAGTCCAGATGACCCTGTGCCAGCACTTTTGAAAGAAGGGGGAGAGGCGTTGATAGAAGCTTTGACTCATTTATTTCAACTTGTGTGGACGAGGGAAACTATCCCCCCTAGTTGGGGTCACTCGATAATAGTTCCTATATTCAAGAAAGATATCAGGGGCTCTTGTGAAAACCACAAAGGAATTAGTTTGACCCCAGTCATTTCTAGGGTTCTGGCATCCATTATACTTCGTCGAATCACTGCAGCTCGAGAGGTAAACATTAGGGAAGAACAGGCATGGTTTTGCCCCGGCGGGGATGTGTAGATCACATTTTCACTCTTCGTCAAATTTTGGAGCAGCGTCATGTGTACCGCCGGCCAACAATCGTTGTTTTTCTCGACTATAAAGGTGCGTTCGATTCAGTGGATCGATCTACACTTTTAGAGTCGCTCAAACGCAGAGGTGTGCC
>QNGE01000465.1:156242-218022 GCA_008508345.1 Paragonimus westermani
CTAGGTGAGATGGCGGCTAATCGAGCTCAGTGGCGTGAATGTTGTCGTTGTTTGTCCGAGTTGTCTGTGAAGTGAGTGCATTTAATGACGCGAGGTAGTGAAAGCCGTAAGGAAGCTGTCTCGCTGATGACGCCTTACTCTTACTTGCAGCTCGGTTGTTTGTTTGCAAGGTGTAGGCACCTTGATGTTGAATGTTTGAATATGGACGTAGTCATTTTCAGTAGTTGGGTCCGTTCCCGTCCCCTTCTTTTTCCTTCTCTCTTTCTATATAGGGTTTGCTGTTTCTTCATGGTTCTGTAACAGTTAAGCATTGGTGTGAACCACTGATGTATTGCTGTCTATGATGATGATGATGAAAAGGATGCTTTCTGTCAACCACATCCGCTGGGACAACTGAATCACTGCCCTTTTTAATACGTATCCACTTTTTTTGAAGTCACCCGGGTCAGCAACTCTACTGTGTTTGGTAGTCAAAATCAAGCAGCCAGGCCTCAGCTTTGGAAAGTGGTACTAAATCACCCTACCGTACGGTAAGTTTGTAGCAGCAGCAAATTAGATGGAACAGGCCAACTAAAGCGGTCCCCAAGTGTTCCGCCCAGCGCTCTAAACTCCTGAGCTAATTACGAATGTCTGTCGTCCGTCTTGCCGATAACTTCACTGACAGAGTGAGGCTCAGGGTCGGTAATAAAGGCAACATCCTCAGTCGGATGCAACGTCTGTCGTCTTGAATCTCAGTCCTCGAAATGTAACATGTCAACATTCAATGACCATAGTGTACGTGCGAGGGCGGCCTGTCGGCTCATCTTATCCAGTGTGAACACTGAAAGTACCTCTATCGACTGACATTTCACGCCTAAGCAAAATACAACTAAATCCCGGGGTTGGTGGTAAGAGAGGAGACATGTCGGAGTGCTATTACTATGACTACACCTTCCAAGTGAAGCCTTGGATCCTTTTGCACTTCTACAGTTCATTTTCCTATTCGCGAAGCCTCTTTAATAACCATATGGCTCGGCCGGCTAGCTATCCCAAATGCATTTACTGGGTGGTGGCAGTGTCTGACCACGCTGACATTCCACCTGAACACGTATCCGGTACCGCTTAAAGAACATTTAGGTTTTTCCCCAACTGTTACTTTATTGCAACTTTTTAAATGGCATTAAATGTTTCGTGCCACACGCTTCAAGAGCTATGAAACGCTCGACAATTTTCAGCTGAATCATCTGGATTAAGATTCGCATATTTCTGCTGCCCGAAAATTAATCCGAATTTATTTCGGTCTTCATTGTAAGGATTCTGGTTGATTTGTCAGGTAGGCCCTTTGTTCTAGGGTCAACGAACCTAATACCCAACTTCACCTCCGGGAAATTTATGGTGACCTGGAGTTGATGCTATTGCTTTTTTCACCTACTGTTCCGTTCAGAAGATTCGTTGGCGGTTGATCTATTGGCGATCCCTTGGGAGAACTCGGGGACCATGTGGAAGTCAGGATTTACAGTCGTCCTCTGCATACTCCATGCACCTCATGCACACAGTTAAGTACCAAATAAGTTGTGAACAGCTTATACGTCGTACGCAACAACTTAGGGGACTAGGTGGAGTACGCATCACGCTGAAGCACAACTCCCACTACATCCAACGCACACAGACTGGGCGATTGATACACGGGTTGGAGGCAGCGGGCTCAAAGTGCCCGGATGCAGTCGGCCTGCCTTGTTCGGTGTCAAGCGGACGCCTGTCGACCTGAAAAACAGTCAGTGAAGACTAGGTGTAGCAACACTCTTGTACAAGAACAAGAGTAAGACTACTAGCCCGTTTTAAGTAAATATGAGTTTAACAATGCTTATGAAGCGAACAAGTGGGTACGCCCTGGACTCCCCACCATTAAAGTCAGGACGCCCTTCTTGAAGAGCAATCGAGCTGTAATCCCAATAGGCATTTTCTTGGTTGTCATTGGTCCCAAACCAGACTAGAACCAACTACCTATCATATTTTCGGACACTAGGTTGGTTGCAGCCAGGATCCTTGGAGAAAGCAAGCGGTCGCTGGACATTACATGTGTGGTATAACATTAAATTTCGACAAGGACGGAAAACTGTGGCGAACGAGCATTTCTGCTACCTGCCACTACCGTTATATTACCACGAGTGTATGTCGCGATATAGGGAAGCAGTAATAACAAAGATAAGCCCAAATGAGTTATAGATACCTATGGAACTGGGTTAAATAAGGTAAGTGGAAATACCTGGAACAATAAAGCATTGTTAGAAAGCTCATGATCAGCGATTATGAAACACAAAATCACCTTGATGGCAATTCAATTCGAACACCAAATCACCAGAAATATTTCTACGATGACTTTTAACGACGATTATTACCACCGCCAGATTTCGGGCGATTTAGAATAAGGTGCCTTAAGGCAAGAAGTCTTGTTTTATGTATTAGAATCCTGTAACCCAGGACAGGCGCAATGGGAAGTCGGATAGGAATAGTGTGTCCCCAATAGACACGTGGGTAGTGATAACCACTTGCCTGTTACAGCTCTTGATACAAATTCTGCCGAGGGCGGCCTCATGTGGTTTGTGCCGTGTGTTGTTTCGCGGGTGTTGCGGCCGTGGGTGGTCCTGTCGGTGGTTTGTACCAACACCCGCCGAACAACACACGGCACAAACCACATGCGGCCGCCCTTGACAGAAGTTGTATCAAGAGCTGTAACAGGCAACCGGACGTTCAGGCTTCGTGAACCCGATACACTCGTAAACCCACTTTGTGCGACGTGGAGACACCGGGGAACAGCGTTCCTCAGAAGTAGGAGTTCAAACAATAGTCCCGTAAAAGGAGGTGACAGAAACAAGCATGAGCCAAAGGCCCAGTAAGACTTGCACACGACTTACACAGACAAAAACCGAAATGGCGCGGACAGCGGTGCTGCGTTGCAGAGCATGACCTTGAAACCGACGTGAATCGACAAGGCTGGTGGTGCAACGTGCAGTCGATGCCAGCAAGCGCGCATGGATTGAAGTTGAATTGTGCAACGAAGATTGCTACTGTATTACCGGGGCCCTCATAGTTCTCGTTTTTGTGAGTCGTGTGCATAACTTACTGATTCTTCAGACCATACCTATTCGTGTTCTTTCGTTTTGCAGGACTTTCGCTGAAACCCCCCCCCGGAGCGTCCATGTTAACCAGGGTTGGTTCGCAAGTGAAAAACACTATCAGAGTGGAAGCGGCTGGCTCGTACTTTACACTGGACCGGCCGCTTTTCCACCAATTAAGTAAGTTTTAGACTTCACGGTTTGACGCAATATTTGCAGTGGACTTTATAAGTCAGCTGAAAGTCCCGGAAGTCCTTGACTTAATAACGACCTGGATTTTGGTGTTTCCCAACAGAACTTGAAAACGGTCACCCGTGCAGCATCTGTGGTGGAACGAAGAGTTGAGACGACAGTGCTACAAGGCAAATACAATGAATTGCAATAACTGTCCACAATGAGTTCCACAACACTAAATTCGCTGTGTGTTACGAGAATATTCTCCCTTTCAATAACAAGGGGATTCCAGCGAACTCGGTCCCTGAAGTGTGCCAAAAAATCTTTACCACAGTTAGCCCACGATAACCACGACCGCGTGGATGCAGAAGATGAAACGCGAGGAAGAACTGAGCATTGATTCAAACAATAGACATGTAGTGTGTGTGTACAACGAACACAACAGGTATGAAGTATAGTGCCTATCAAGAGAAAAAAAGGGTGACAGACTCTATATAACCCCCTCTCAAAGGAAAAGAAAACGCCCGATAATTAAGGGAACGAAGAATATGTCAGCAATGAATCCTTATTGATTGTCGGCCACCCGACAGTTCGGACAGAACGGGTGTGTGATCAGTGTGGTTCGGGTTGGAAGAACGGAACAAGGGTGTGGGCACTATTGTCAAACATAGGTTGGGTAGACGGAAAAAGAAGTTGTGTGTCGATAGACGGATCTAGAGTATTTTGGCTTAAATTATCGGCATGTTTAATGTTTTACGGACGTGACCGGGAGGTTGAATCGTAGTCGAAGTAAACAAACTTCAATCTGCCAGTGTTCACCGAGTGATGTATTCCGTTCTGTTCGAAGACAATAATTGTCTTTACGATCAAGTACTCTGAATGGACAGTCATATGGTAGCAGCAGAGGTGTCTTAGGCAAGCTAGCGCGAATGAAAACAAAGGGGCAAGTGTGCAGGTCACCCTGAATTCGTTGTTGACGCAACGTTTTCCGTGAAGGTGAGAAGTGAATATGCTACACGTGATTCTTCAGACGCGTGACGTAAGTCGCGTCGGGACTCATAGGTACCAGAGGATTAGACAGAAATTCCCCAGTATTACGTCGTGCACGACCGTACAGGGGTTCTGCCGGGGTGCGCCCAACATCTTCCGTGATTGCGGTTCGCAAGCCAATGAGAATAAGAGGTAAGCGATCAGACAATTTGACACCTGCCAATGTTATCAAGAATGATTTTAGTTGACACTGAAACCTTTCGATCAAGTCGTTTGACGAGGGGTGACACACATTAGTCAATATGGTAGACGGAGTGACAAGCTGTGAAAATTGTCGAAGGATGGCTGCAAAGCCATCATATGGTGAGAGCGACCGCAGTCCGATCAAACTGACTGGTGCGACCTTATCATCTACGTGAAGGGTGGTTGCGTTATCGATCAATTTCCGGCCGCCGGCATGCACTATAATCCCAAACAAGTCAATCCTGATGATCGGAAGTTTCACATCTGCAACCATAAATCTCCAAGACAACCGACGTCTACTACCGAGATACACAGTGAGTAGCTTATTAACGTATGTTGGAATCGTTGGGCGAATGGCTGTCTGTAGTGCGGGCAAAACCGTCTGAAGGTTGTACTTGTCACCCCTCGATAGGGTGACACCAACCTCTGTGCCGGTATCGGTGAGAAAATTCAAAACCGTGGAATGAGTGAACACATAAAATAAGCAACAGTTTGAACAGCCATGAACAGCCGTCGCAACAACTAAATTCGCTGTGTGTTACGAGAATATTCTCCCTTTCAATAACAAGGGGATTCCAGCGAACTCGGTCCCTGAAGTGTGCCAAAAAATCTTTACCACAGTTAGCCCACGATAACCACGACCGCGTGGATGCAGAAGATGAAACGCGAGGAAGAACTGAGCATTGATTCAAACAATAGACATGTAGTGTGTGTGTACAATAAACACATGTATCTATGTAGTGACCTTGAGATACCCTTAGACTTCTTGCTGTGCGATGTGGAATGCTCTCCCTTAAGCCCTAGTTTGAATGGTACACAATGTCATAAGGATCTTTTTCTACCATCTGTTTGCTGTTTGTGATCGCATTTATTTGTTTGTGCACTGGTCGGCCTGTGCGCATCAATGGCACGACACATACCTCCAGCCTGATTGCGCGCTCAAGAGCCGGATCTTTAACCTTCCTAACTACATTCACTTATCAGTGTCGTTCGGCGCTGCTCGACATCTACTGTAGCTGCCATATAAAATACGCTGGTTGCATTGCCCGAGAAACATTAAATTAGCACACTGAAGCTGTACAATCCCACACGAAGACGTCCAGCAGCGTACATCGATAGGCCAACGGTCGCAAGTAATCGTAATAAGATTGGACCATAATGCCACGGCACTAGTGGACAATTTATCACGGTGGATGACTAAACAGCTCCAACAGTTTCGACCGCCACATCGTTTCCGGGCGGGCTTAAGGGACTACTAACATGTTATAAGGCATCCACACTCAAAAGATCCCTCGCGGGCAGTCAACGGGCCCAAAATTAATTAGAATGAGCCGAGTTCAAAAGAGTTGATTTATGCATCACTCGAGCAAAGCGCAATAAATGGCAACTGGCTAATTGCAGAGATATCAGATTGACGTGATTAAACGAAAACCTCCGGGCTAAGGTCCAGTTAGAAGTCGGGAGTAGCATGAGTAGAAGATACGGAGGCTCTAACACTTAGGGTCCTAGGTCCGGTTTGGGTTTCCGCATGAAGGCACCCCAGAATTTGATGTTAAAGGGATGAAAATAGGGATATCAGTAAAAGTGGGCTGAGAAATTTGAGATGCGCGGTTTGGATTCCCAAAATGCAAGAAGCAGAATTCATGACAGGTCGGGAAACGGGATGTGCGGTGAATGACAGGATATTTCCAACTTTCTGCAGTTGTGGACTTCGCGGATCCCTCTGTGTTGCAACAACTGGAGTGGACAGGGCTTCACTTCCTTTTAAAGGAAAGCTTTTTCAGGGGCCTTTAAAGTGTGATGAAAAGAACCGCTGTCTGATGTGACAACCTTACGGATTGGAATGCAGGGTCAATGTCAGTGCTGGTACCACCTTGAATTCTCCAGACTACGATTCCTTGGTCACATACCGGGGTCCATGGATGGAATAAGAGATATATGACATTTTGTGAGCGCTCACTAGGCATACGATGGGGAGAAGACTGGAAGAGAAGGAGATCAAAATGAAAGAAACAGTAGGAAATACGGTTCAGCTCCCGACTTCCAAACTGGTCAGAGGTAGCTGATTGTGCCACAATCATTGGTCCGAAGACTTCTTCCGGCGATTTGTTTGAGATTATAGAGAAACCAATTTCGTTTCTAAGTAACCTGCATGATCAGCTTATCGCCCGATAACCCCACAACCGCATTGGCGGAACCGAGTCCGCCATTCCACGAAGACTCTCGCAAAGTGCCCTGTTTGCCAACCGTCGTCTGGACGTTAAATAAGCTGCACAAATATGTGACCTACATGATTTGCTGACGCGTCGGCTATCTTTGGCTGGACTTTGCAAAGCACCATCTCACTGTCAGCAGGCAACAAAACTGAAGTTCACTGAGCAAAAGTTGTTGAATTACAACTAATGGTTCGGCGAATGTCCCACGTTGAGCGCGGACTGTCTGTTGGGGTGGTCAACTTCTGTAATGACCGATGAGCTGCGCGTTCATTAGAGTCCACTGCTGCGTCCAGAGATAGTCTGTGCAAGATGGGCTTTCTCTGCTGGTCTGACAACGTCAGTCTGCCTAATAGCCCATGGATGGCTCGGAAATGTCCAGTTTTACTAGGTAAGTGGCCTTCATATGACACCGGACTGACACGTAAATATAACTGGATCACTAAGGCACATCTAACCAAAGGTTATATCCAGAGTTTACACCAGCGAAGACAAAGATCTTCACCTGTGGCATCCAATCCACCACCAGGCAGTGAATCCGAGTAAGTCTAGGAAAATGTGGATTGTGTTTCACTGCACAACGAAATACAAACTTGTCTGCTGGAACAAAGTCTTTTTGAAAGGGCCGGTTCTGGGGAACAACCTAGTGTATATCTCGCTACGGTTTCGTAAGTGTTTAGTAGCCTTGCCTTCAGATATAGAGTAGTTTTTACAAGTGAGGGTTCTTAGGAGCGACATGTGAACGTTGGGCTTGAAATTGTGCGACGGTGAATAAACGCCTTGTTCAGCAAACACATGTGACACTATGGTCTAGTCCTTTGTAGCCACTTCTTCGCCCTTCTGCGCGCCAAATATATGCTCATGAATATTACGATAGACAGTGGGCATAGAATTGGTGAATTGTTCAGTTAAATCATAGACGCTAATTTTCACTTTTTTAAGTTGACCATCACTCACATTTGATCGCAGCGTTCGCATTCAGATAGACGTTCCAGTCAGCCCCTTTCGAAAAGAAGCACTAGACTCGAGTTTCGCTCTCATTAGAGCTCGTCAGTAGTGCATATCCTTGCCACGGCCGGGATTTGAACTTCGGTCATTCCAATCATGAGCGACCGTGTTAACCACTGCGCCATTGACTTCACATTAGGTACGACCGAATTATCAAATCTGAACGCTCAACCACTCCCGCTTGTGAGCAATGATCAGGTTGCCCGATCGTCTCGAGAGGAGACACAGTTACTGCCTGTTAACTCCATTTGATAACCCCGCGATTATGACTTCCAAGACCGGTGAAGCTCACTGAACTCATTAAAACTGCAATGCGATATTTTAGATTACTGATGAGTAGCCGGAAATTTGGTTTATTTTCAAGTTGACCATCACTCACATTTGGTCGCAGCGTTCGCATTCACATAGACTTTCCAGCCCAATGTGAGGTGAATGGCGCAGTGGTTAACACGGTCGCCTCATGATTGGAATGACCGAAGTTCAAATCCCGGCCGTGGCAAGTATATGCACTACTGACGAGCTCTAATGAGAGCGAAACTCAAGTCTAGTGCTTCTTTTCGAAAGGGGCTGACTGGAACGTCTATCTGAATGCGAACGCTGCAAACAAATATGAGTGATGGTCAATTCGAAAATAGACCAAATCCCCGACTACTCATCGATAATTTTCACGTTGACGACTGTTGGTTGTCGGTGGGTATGCTTAAGGTTCCCAGACGTGTCGCATCTGATTTCTGCAAAATGCCTCTCTGTTGAGATCAATTTTGTGGAATGGACGTCCACTAACCTTGGGGCGCTGGTAAATATACCATCAAACATAAGGAAATCCGTGTCAATAACTTTGGACCTGGATGACCACAATCACCAGAAGTCTTTTGGGGTCCATTAGCACGTGGCGGAAGGTCGTTTCAAGTTTTGCGCCCTTACAAAAGAAGCCACTCATCGTGTGGACCTGTCAGCTTGTGTCGCGTCTCCTCTATGTAAACTGCTACGCTTGTTCTGTGTGGTCGGAAGTTGCGTCAGCGTCTATGAGGCACGAGTATCAGGTGGAGTACACCCCATTAGAAAATCGCCAATGAGAATGGCACGAGTGGTCACGAGGCACAAGGACGGCAGATTCTCTTGTTACACCACGTTGCGTCAGACCCCATGGGAAGATGCCAGCGCACTCGGAGTGAAACGGGTGTTCTCATGTCTGTAGAAGTGTACGGAACTGCCGGTCACCTCTGAGAAGTTTTAGAGGAAGGCACAGCCCTTTACTTTTTCTTGATATGAAAATCTCGGAACTTGCCCCGGAAAATTTTGCTCATCTCGAGGTTGGATGTCGCAGTCGAAGTTTTGCCGCCAAACATGAGGTCTGTAAAGGCTGGAACTAAGTTAATTCCTGATAGAGTCACGCTCTGGACAGACTCCATCATCGTGTTAGAGTACTTGAGAAACACCTTCTGTTGTTTTATATCATACGTAGCTAACCCGGTGCAGCTGGTTGGTAACTACACTGTGGCTTGTCACTGGCGACACGTTCCATCCGAGCTAAACCTGACAGGATCTGCGACGCTCGTTACCATGAAATGGTCCGACTTTTCTGTTTGGACTTGAGGATTTGTGACCACCCGACGAACTGACCGAAAACTTTCGAGCTGAAAAAACTGCGACTGAGAAAGACATTGAAATTATTTAACGCTAGTGGAGAACAGTGGTACACCAGCCTTGTTCCCAGATATTCACAATTGTACACCCAACTCCGTGAGATACCATGGCTGATAAGTTTGAAAAATTATTTCATTTCTACGGAGGCTGGATGACAGTGCTCCATTGCGCTAGATCTCATGCGCGAGGTAGAACTGGGCCTGGCATACAAGCCCATCCCTCAAATTCATTGAGAATCGCACATAACTCTGTGACGGCCGACGGGATACGCTGGCCTGACCTGAGCCTGTTACAATAAACGGTGCCATGTCTCGGTGCGAAGGTTTTAACTGATCCACATAATGGCTTCCCATACATGATGCTGGGGCCTGGTACTGCTGTTAGCAACATGGTCATCAGACACCATCGTGAGACTGAGGGTCACCTGGGAGCTAGCGACGTCCGAAGAAAATTTTTGGATTGCGGAGGCTATGGCTAATGTGCGTCGAGTGCTGCTGAAATACACTAATTGCGAAATATCGCCAACAAAGTATTGCCAACAAATGATGGTCCCGCTTCCTTTTGGTTGTACAAAAGCTGGTAGCACCCCATCTATAGTTCGTGGGAAAGTGTGTGTCAACGGATCCCAAATTAATGGCTCCAGAGGGGGGCCATTGACCATCGAGCTGGCTCGGAAGTGAGGTGCAGCGGTGACGTAACCAACTCTGTGGGTGCGGAATCACAATGAAGATAAAAGTTACTTGTCTTTGATCATGAAGAATCCACTGGACCTTAGCAGCAGGTGCTATCGGCTGACACTCTTATTCTAACCTGATTTCCATTAAGGCGGGCATGATCGCGCTGGCAGGGAGTAAGGTGAAGAGGTGTGAATTCTCGGTCACTATGAGCATTCAACCTGAAGCTGAAGGAGTGTTTGGAGACCGCGCTGGTTTCGGGAGCTGAAGCCAGACTAGCCGTTGAGGGCTTGGCGATTGTCACACGCCGGATAGAAATTCATGGTTACGCACTCTACCTATATTTATTTGCCTGGCTGAGTATTCTTTTCACTCTCGAAATGTCATTGGCAGAAATTGCAAGTCCTTTCGTAAAGACTTTCACGATCATTTGAGTAACGCGCGCGATAAACCATTCCTCCTACGAACGTTGATTTTGATATAAAACCAATGCCGTGTAGTGTCCACTTGTCGGGACTTGTCCTTGAACACTTTGCGAGCTCTCATTTCTTACCGCTGTACCGCTGTTCGTATGCACCTTATTTTCATCTGCGTTTTGTTGGTTAGCAATTACGTGGCTTGAAGTCAATCGCGTTCACATGGATACTTAGTCTAGGATGCTCGAAATGTGATTGGTTCAATATCGAGGTTTGTCACCATTTTCTTCCTTCCAGTTTTTACCCGTGAAGTCGCACTTCATCATTAGAAGCACGTCCTTGCCACTGTCACTTCCAGAGCCGGAATCGGTTTTTTAGTGGGCTTAGGGTTTACAATCGCACGCTGTCCCACGTACGCGGCCCTTCTAGATCAAACTTGCTGGCAGGCGTCGCGAGTAGACTGTTCGTTGATCAAGGAATCACCGGACGCTCGGGCTTATAACTGTGATGACTAACGTCTAGTGGTCCTTCGAACTGCGCTTGTTCTACTTACAGCGTCTGTCGGCAGACCGAATCCAGAATAGTCACATCTGTAATACGGCGAGCGTCTAGAGAATATGTGCCGGATGCGCAACCGGATCGGACCCAAATGAAAGACAGTCTTGAGGACGAGTTTCCTATCAACAAGGTGTTAAGGAACAAGATAAATATGAAAAACCAAGTGAGAGAAATTAAGGACATCCTCGGTATTAAAACAACTAAATATATAGGTTCCGTTGCCAATGGTCCAGGTGAATATAACCAGATGCAACGGTCCCGTAAATGCGCGGCGATGAGGCGCAAGTGAAACCGAGGCACACATACACAGAGGTCCAGCAGTGGGAAGTAAATACAAACAGTCTGCACCAGCACAACCTTCGATGAGTAAAAGATATTTAGCCTTAGTGAGATGTTAGTATTGAAGTCTGTGAACTTAATTTTAAGAGTCGATGATAATACACGGAGCCAACGTGCTGAATGTTGATTTCCAGTGCTTCTATTGTTAGAGGTGGACTGGGCTGTATTCTGTCAGTGTTCCAGCAGTGTTCGGGTCCATGAGATTCGACCGTTCCCCGACACTCGTGGCTTGTCTCTTAGAGGTTTTTTCCACTGAGTGTATTAGTTTAGTTGACGTACACATAATCGGTCATTTGGCTTTCTCGTGCATATGTTCAGGTGACGGTCGTTTACTATATTCGTAAGTGGACTAACTTGTTACTTTCTGTTAGCTCATGACCCAGTACCCTCGACCATTGCTGAAGATTGTATCTGAGCAGATTTTTTGCCAAGCTTACGGTACAAGGCCTCCGGTGGTTCCTCCGATTTGGGAAATGGACAATTCGTTGGTTTATTACTTTGTTTATTTTGTTGAGATATGTCGGTGTAATGGTTCAGGTTGATGTGCTAGGTTAAGTGGTTCTCAAAGGTGTCCCCAAGTTTTAATATCTTCCCAAGATCCCCTGCATTAGACACCTTCATTCTCATTTCCATATCAGCTCCAATTACTTCTGAGGTCACGTGCTTCCATCGATAGAGGAAAGTGCAGTTTCGGGAAGAGGCGTTTACCAGCCATCCCTTTGTTACCGTGTAATGCTCAACCATCTTGTCTCCATTGGAGGCTTGTCTTATAGCGCCTGTCCTTTGTTATTGCATAGTTTTCGGTCATATTCAATGCTTGCCTGTTTTTCAGGACAACAGCTGTGCCCTCCGAAATGCCTTTGTTAGCGGGATCTAACTCGTGTCACTCCGGCCGTAACACCGAACAAGATCTGACATGCGCCGATGAGTTTGGCACAGTGTTCATCCCGTGGTAAGGTACAACAAGGACCTCAGAGACTCCGGACGGAAGTTTCTCCCACCTGCACACCGCTAACTGCCACTGCCCGACCCCTGCTTCAGTGCTCAGTAGGCTTCAGGGAGTCGCATCCTGTCAGCAGCCTTATGTTGTGTTTAGTGAAACTTTTGAGTGAAAGATCCGTCTAATGAGCCCATTCATTCAACTGAAATTGTTGAATGACGCCAGCCTGCACCAGCAGCAGCCGGTTCACCCCATAAACTTAACTAGTTCTGTTAGAATACTCCCGATCCAATCACTGTATCTCAGCTGATACATCATTCATCTCAGCTGATACATCCTTCCTTGTGGAGTACGGAACAATAACCGACAGGGTCGTCCATGCAAACCAGTCACACCTACAATAGATACATTGGGCGGATCCTCCGTCCAAAAAGCCGTAGATGTTTACCCTCTCCGTCGGGTCAACAAACCACAGAAGAACAAAACCTAATCACATATCGTTTAGACTGAACGTAGCACCGCGTAACTGTTAGTTTAACTCCCCGTCTTGACCAAGTTGCGGCTTGTTCCGAGGAACTGATGTGCGATAGCGCCGGCTACGACTGCATTTGGCACATTGTATCTGCACCCCATATGACCCCGATAAATGGTTCGTTTTTGAGCAATCAAACCGGCTTCCCCTGTTCTTTGACGTTGCTTTCGTTGCCCCAAAGCCTGACTGACAAAACCAACGCAATCAATTACATCGTGTTTGTTTATACCTGCCGCTTGCCTCAGTATCATCCTCTCATCAGATAAAAGTATTCCGACGTTACATCTGAAGTACCTGACACCCAGGGGTCCAGAGGACACCGAATAGTTGGTTCTGCCTTCTGAACAGGCGACCAACTCACCACACTGACTGGTGCTGACCACCAATGTTCTCTCCAAAGAATTCGGTGGATCATTCCGCAGGGTCTAGACCAAACAGAAGGCTTCAGAGGCCAGCTGTTGAACAGAAGAGCTGATACTATTCTATAAAATGTGATTTCAGGTGTCGGGACGTCTTGGAACCCAACGGACACACGGAGTCTCTCGTGGAGCCCGTATAGTCCACCTCCAAACTCTAGCTTCTCTGAAATCAAAGACAGCTCTTATTCTAAAAGCTCATCAGAAACTTAGTTAGAAACACTCTTCAGAGCATGACTAAGCCGAACGGCGGAAACAGTGGTGGAGTTGAACAGGTTGTCCATCTTCTCCGATGGAGCCACCACGGCCGCAACCGCTAGACTCTGGCCCAGGTTCCTGGTTAGCTCCAGGAAGCCCGAAGAGAACAATGATCATACACAACAGAACGCGTCTGCCTGGGAACTCACCACCAAGAAGTTCCTCAGAAACGCCTAAAGCATTCGGCATAAACGAATCAGTTGTAAACTTCGAAGAATTAAGATTAACAGGTAAGGAGACGTCACATATGCATAAATGTACAACTTGTTCTCGTCCAAAATGCAAATGGTTCACGGAACATCACCGCGGCTTCAAGCGGTAGAGAAGGGCTCGATCGTCCGGTGGTAGATTACTGGTCCATCTAGGAAGTAACAGCTCCGATAGCGCCGAGGTTATCACGATCGGTAGCAGCTTCCGCGATGTTCCACTTTTTACTCTCGGAAAATGTCGTAACTCTCTAACAGGACAGTGTTATTAATTCGTCCTCGTTGAAGGGCAGGTTGCTCGGGCCAGATGTCGAAGAACTCAAATTCTTTCGAACAGTTCGTCAGCGACTCAAGTTCGCGCCGAATTACGCGCCATCCGTTGATCCAATAAATGCCTTCCTTATTACCCAACGGAGGAAAGATAATTTATCTCCAAAACGGACAATTGGGAATCGCCTGCGGGAACTGGACGAAATAGGGGAACTAATCGAAAAAGCGTAGCAGACACTAATCTTTCACTCTGAATGTGGAAAATCCTCAGGAATTGAACTAAGTGTGTGCTCGTACAACAGAATCGACAAGCAGGTGTCGTCCAATAGTGCTGAACGATAAAGTGGAGTTGACCTCACTCAAACGAATGATCAAATACCTGCAGATTACAGCTACCAACAGCACCTTATAACCACCAGTGGACATTGCTCATTAACCCATAATTTGGGTCTCTGATGAACTATCCGCTGAGTCTTTGCAATCACCGTAGTAGGTCTTTCCCTAATCGGCACCGATTTTCTCCCAAATTTCGACCTCTTGGTCGACACGATGTGCCGTAGGTTAACCGATTTCAGAACTAGGTTAATAATATTCATCAGGCATGAACAGTTGAGCCCATAACACTTACGTATGCTCAACCCGCTACTCCTAGACGATTCATGGATGTCATCATTGAATCCCCATAACCCGCCAGTGCATCAGACGACATCCGAACAGCGACATCTAGTGGCATGTATCACAAACGAACCAAGGAAACCCTCATCATCACGGCCGCACCAGATGATTCTAGGCAAAATAGAACCTATCAGGACAAAGCTCGTGGACATGCTAGAACTCCGAATAACGTGATCACTCCAGAGTCCATGAAATTCACCGTTTCGTCTGATTCTACGAAGTCAGGTTATAGGCGTCCCTGTGGTGATCAATGCAAACAAAACTGGCAACTATCCCGACAAGTACCTTATCCCGCACATGCACAATACAACTACCTGCTTGTATGACACAATCACCTTTAACAGGAAAGGTTTGGTGCGGGGTTATCACTTGATCACTTGATATATGGAAAACCACCGTTGTCACCCCATTCCTCCTTTCCAAATTTCTTTGAATGCTTTGTGACTTCAGCAACGTGGCTCAGGTTTTCATTACCAATAATTCCGTAACAAATTCCCTACACCTATAAGCCTAATCCGAACGGTCGATAGTTAAATAGTTTTCCGCGGAACTCCAGATTACAAAAAACGTGCTTTAAATTACAGGGATGATAAAAAGTTAGGACCTTAAGATAACGGCGAGAAATATCGTTATCCCACTTTGTTAATCTCTGACGCGTACCGCCTATTGATTCGTCGAGCTGCGCACAGGTTACCCGCAACGTCTGTCGTGATGGTGGATTTCGGAAAGTTGTGTCTGTGATGCGGCGAGCGTCCATTCACTTCTTAGCCCCTCGAACAGCCGATTCCCATTCACAAAACAGTAGTGCATGTGAGTTTGGTATTTACGGAGTGATGAACCATGAAAAAGATTAAGGCACTAGAGGGAAGCTATTGACAACTAACGTTGATATGGAATCTATTAATTTCACAAGATTCAAAGTCGAATCTTCAAGCAAACACGGCCAAATAGAATGAGTCGCAAAGTAACGAAGCGATATAGCGAAAATGAGGCCAAGGTAAACATAAAGAAAGATTTGGCAGTAAGATGTAAGAATAGACAGATTGCGCCGAAACAACCTTCAACAAGAAAACAATTTAGCAGTATATCAGGATTGGAGTTTGCCAGAATAACAATGTATCACATGCATAATTTGGTTTTAGTGAGGCAGGCCTATGATTGCTGACACAATTTCTGATGCAAGAAGAACGGTCAACGAGAAGGAACTGAGTGAAGGCAGGGATCGTGGTCAAACCTTTTATCCATCCTTTTATCCGTCATCATATACTGACTACACCCGGCTACTACAGCAAATTCTGCAGATGGTAACTGGTGTAGGTTATAAGCTTACCTGGAGCGTAGTTTATTCAGTCTTCCAGTTTCCGATATTAAGCAATTTTTGTCATCCTTTTCCCTCTGAATACAAATTACCCCACTGAGTAGGAACATCTGAGAAGTTCCGGAAAATTTTCCCAAATGTCATGTTCGGTGGTTTTGGGCCGTTATAAGATAGTCAATAAATAATCGCCAGTGATGCCAGACATAAAATAACAGAACACGCGAATTCTCCTCGATAATAAGCAGTTGTTGACAACACCAAAACTTTGTATTTCAAGATGCCGGCACCGATAAATGATGGTTCAGCTTCTGCGAGCTAGGTTGTCCACTGGAAAATATTCCACGACCAAGTGCGGTAGGAGGTGAATTTCTGAAAGTTTTCATGCTACTTCTGTTTGTTTGCTGCATGGTATGCTGATTAGACTGTAGTCGTCCAACTAAAGGGGATGGAATGACGCCGATGTAAACTCCGGTGTTGATTACAAAACTTTGGTCTAAGAAATAAGAGCTCCAGTTTGCTAACCCTGTTGTCTCGGCGAATGATAAGCACGAACGTCTTTGTTGTAAAATATTCTTATATTTCGAATGAACTTCTGAATGAGATCGGAGCCAGTAACAACGTTTTGCGTTTTAAAAGAGCTTGGACAGCTATCTTTGCTACCAGACACAATGTCTGTTCAAACTTCATGTATCCTCTGATGATATTCTTGAGTGCGGTCTGAGAAACGCTCGGCCGTCAGCTACATATGACGTACAGGCCCGTCCTCTCTGCCCTCAAAAATAGGTTGCTTGAAACGGTTTGTTGTATCCCTATCATGCACTCCCACCCTCACTTAGCATTTGATCTTTTGTGCGCTCACGAAACCCTTGCAAAATCAGCATAATTTTATTCATATGATTTACCATGCATGCATCATCCAGATTGCTGGAAAACGCCAACTCGGCACTTATTAGTAAATCCAGCAGAATGACCATAAATGAGTTATGCTCAGAAAGTGCACACAGAAACAAACGGGTTTAAAGCCTACACGGACAATTTTACCGTATATATATATATATATGAGCATTCGCCATACTCTATACATCCTCCTACCTGCCAGGATTACAAGACTTATAAGCCTTTAGGCCACGATGTTAGCGGACTCGTGACCATTAGACAATGGTCTTCACACGAAACGGCGAGAAAATGCCTCTCTGATCAGCCCACACAATTGCACTGAAACACTGATTCATCCTTGTTTCTCTTCCCCCTACCCCAAACCCTTTTTGTTAACCTACTACCAACTTTCGTGCTCCACAAAATACGGACTTCAGTTTACAGATCGGCCTTGAAAAGAAAGTTGGTGACAAAATCGTCACAGAGGTTTTGACTGTTATTTTAGAGGCTGCTTCTAGTTACTCGGTTGTTGCGAAACATCATAACAACCAGTTGGCAGCCTCATATATTTTATTAACGGACGCCAAAAATGTTGATATCGCATCACTTCTTTGTCAAGAAACATCTACACATTCCCCATGTAGCACGACCGTCTTTTGAATGTCTTTTGACCGTCTTCTGAGTGTCTTTTGACTGTCTCTTGAGTGTCTTTTCAGAGTCTTAACTGAGCACCTTTAAGTCACTCAAAAGACGGTCGAACGGAAAATTTTTCCTACGCCTTATTGCGTTTCTAACAATTTTAGCCTTCTCTCCTAATCGCCATAGTTAACGATTTCGTCATGTTTTCAAGGTTTATCTCAACGAAAGCACGCCTTCACGCGGCGTATTCCATAAATCCCCCTTAGTTTGAGAAAACACTGATTGAATGCGTTAAAAATTTAATGGACATCTGGAGAATGTACAAATTGCAGGATTATTTTTCCATCACGTGATTGTTCGTCCCCGGTTTGCAGTGTCACCATCCTTCTCCGGTTCCGTATGCAATTATTAAGAATCCCGGATAACCGCCTGAGGGTCAAAATCTGAAAAAAGTGATATATCTCAGTTATTATGGGAAATACGACCATAGATCACTGTGATGGATTCGACGAGAATATTACGCTGAGCAATAAAATCATGCCCTCACTAGCCTACGAAAACTGGCTGACCGTGTAAAGGCAAATGAAATTTTATCACATCTAGGTCAAATATACAAGTTTTGGGAATTCAACTGAACGCCCAATATCTCAGTGATTGTTACAACTATCATGAATAAAATGGAACACTTACTGGTCAACGGAACGTCTGCATCGCCTTCCACTTGTCTTCTTTCTCTCATGACTTTGTTGCGTGTATTTTGTGTCCAACGCTGTATTTTTTCTTTCACGGTGGCCTGAGACACTCCAACGTACTGATGTTTCAAACGGTCTCTGTAACAACAGTCATTTGTTCATAAACCAACTCTCCAACGATGGCAGTCGCTAACGGGGTGGATGCCAAAGAGAAACCATTGTTCACTCCTCGTCAATTGACGTTCGCTGCTAAGTAATCAGTCATGGTCGACCGCGTGACGTTGCCGATGCAGTCACTCAATTACTTGCCGCCAAACTTTGACAGATAGCTCACCTTGTGGGAGTGAGGTAAGGGGTAAAGTGATTACTAGCAACTGATAGGTATCGCTGTCTTTCAGCTTCAAGTTCAGCAGCTGAATATCTTCAACCGTGTGCACGGAAAGATTATGCATTTCGCAGCTGCTTTCAGCATGTTGATAACGCGAAGCGTTCACCTCCAGCCGAATAGCGTTCAATTCCTCATGTAAGCGAACGTTTTGAGCAATCACGTTGTTGTTAAATCGTGAAAGCTGTCCTGTAATTGTCACCATCATGGCTAACGCATATCACGGACGAATGAAATCGGTAATTACCTTCCAGGTTGTCTAATCTCTCGGTAATAGGACACTTCGAAAGCTCCGATCTCCCATTCTGAGACACTGCTATATTTCACGCATGTGAAAGTGAGCGGGTTGTCATGGAAACCACTGACCTTCGTGCCGTTCGCCTCTACTGGACGAGGGCGATTAAAGAGGTGGGGGTTTTATGAAAGAACTGTAGAGGGGATTGGTACATTCAGAAGAAATTACCTGGTGGCAATGGGGTTGCTCGCGTTGGGGACGTTTTCCACGGATGAGAGGGGTATACGGCCTCTGGATGGCGGTTTCCCAGACATGTCGTTCAACGGGGATGGAGGTGGGGAGTAGTCGATGTCCACAAAATAATTCTTGTTACCTAGAACACTGTCGATGCCGTCCGTGAAGTCAGACATCATCGTAGGTATTCCACGTGAAATCCGTTTGGGTGAATGAAGCATACATTTTACGCTTCCCTTGTCGATTCATGAAAAGAGTGGCGTCCGTCGATGGGATGTCAGAAAGCTGCTCCAGGAGGCTTTCGTATCTGCATGCATTTTCGAAATCGTCTAACAACTGTAAACGTTATCATTTTCTTTTACCGGTGATACGGTGCACTTTCACCTTGTACAGTTTACTTCCTTGTAGAGCAGGCGCTCCTTCCAGAAGCAACCTGTTATGTTGCTTCCCGCCCACTCAAGACCACAAAGTGTAACCTGGCTTGGTAACACAGGACTGGTGAGTAATGCCAACCGTATTGTCGTCGAAATCGACCATGTGATACGTCTAAAATGTTGGGGCTGATCAAATGTGATTATGATTACATCACGTCAACATAAAAAGGAAAAACGTCGGGCATGGAATGTTTCAATTTACGATGAAATATAGGTATGTACAACTGGGTAAAAAATGTGGTGGTCATTCACAGGTAAAAGCAACCCTTTGCACTGAATTAGTTCACGTTCAACCCACGTACTGTCCACATACATTTGGGAACAAACGAAGCTGTTCAAGGTGGAGGACGATAAGTATGTATTGAAGAAGTCATCGCAGCTTGCAAACCTCTGAATGCGAATCCTCCTTCCCTTGATTGCTTTTATGAGAGCGGGCTTATTTGCGATCAAAATGGTATTGCTAGGCATCTTGTGGGTAAACAGAGAATTCCTCAACACAAAATGAGAACCCCTCTTCCTGGCAGCTCGCACGTTCGAGCAATCGACGTCATCTACGAGGGCGGTGTTTACATGCACGTCTGGCCGATACATCCTTTCCGTGATACGACGGAAAACTTGTGACGCCGGCAAATTCGGTGAGTGCACAAAACTGCGCAGTCTGTTCATGTACGACTCGAAAGAGAATGCGGAATACGAGTCAAGCGTACCGCGCAATCGCACATCCGCGCAAATATGCCTCACACAGTGCAAGTTAAACACCAGCAGTAATTCACCACATAAAGCAGCGAACTGTGACGGCGTTTTGCATAACAGGGACTCAACAAAATCAAGGTAGTGTCTATAATACTTAGGACTGCACAGTATGTATATACCAACGGGGAAGTTCATGAAGTTTTCAGACCTTCTCATCTACCAAGCCATTCAGTGCCACCGGACCAATGTACAACAGGAATTGCCGGAATTCTGTTGCCTCCCATCGTTCATAATCATGGAATGTAGGGCATTTTCGCGAAAAGTCTGATGTTAGTTGCGAACGGATGAGCCCAATGCTTGTGTTAACCGCCTTTATAACGTTCGAATTGATAAGAGTGCTCGATTGTAACGACACAAATCTCCACAGTGCGATGATTCTCTTAGTGAATCCTAGACAAACCATGTGCATGTAGTCCAGAGGGAAACAGGCAATCATGTCTATATTCAGCGATTCGAAGGTCGAATCGCCAGTATGATGTTCCGCTTGTTTTCTGCACCTGATGTTCGCGTCATTTCTCAGTCTGGATTGCAAGTTGGGGTACGCCATTCTTCTGTCAACGTACACACCACGAGCGGTGCACTTCTCACAAACGTAATATCCTGTGTGGTTTCCCACTTGCCTGAAGAAAGCCCTAGCGGGGACATCACCAATAATACAATTCAGCACGACTTTCACATGCACGCTGTAGGCGGTCAGCGTAACCACATCGCTTAACACCGTCTTCAGTTCTCCAACCAGATCAGCAAGATATTCACACATATTACCAGGTTTACCCTCCCCGCAAAATATACCAATAACAAACGCCGTAGTCTTCGGTATTGTCAGTCTGACTGAGATGGCCATAACTGACGACGGGAGCTCTTAAACAATGTAACTCCACCAATATGCAGCTGCATATGACCGCACGATAAATGACCATCCCAGCATTCGCGCAATGCCTGTTCACTCCGAAATGAACGTATCCACCCCCATTAATGGTCTTCTTCATGCGTACACGTGGTGTTCCAAGCAGTGTACGTGCATCCATCGGCAACTCTGGCAGCAATTCCTTGAACTTGCGAGGCATTATATTAGTCGCTCTTGGCGACAAGTTCGCTTCAAAGGCAACTTCCAATGCAATCATTGGCGCTGTCTTCTTTACTGCGCCGATCGTTGTTAAAGAATCCGCTGATTTATGACGTCATTGTGTAAGAGATTCCCTTACCTTCATTCAGATCATCCTCTCTGCTTTCGTCCGGCGTAGCACAAACTTCCTGGGTTATAGAGCAGCTATTATACGTGGATGACATTGTTGAAGTAATAGGTGAACGCTCACAGGGGACTGCGACGGTAAGTACGTTTAAATCTTCACCGTGTTCACCTAAAATGATGTCACCATGATCCGAAACATCAACTCACCAGTGCTGTCGGTAAAAACATTTAGCGGCTGGTTGCTACCATGGATAGCAGTTTTATCCTGTGTGAAAGGATGCCAAACATACTCCTTCTGTGCCAGCTTTATGAGACGATGGAAGTTGGAACGTGAGCAACCACGCAGCCTTTTGGTATAGCGATCAGCTATGCTACAAGGCAATAGTGGATAAAAATGGCCGTTTGAACACAAAATCTCTCGTCGTGTTCCATTGCATGTTGGTGTACTAAAACAAAATTCACGTGAATACCTAGTATCCTACTGACAGCGTAAATGAATAATACCAAATTTATTAATGACATTCCAGAAAACGGAGATGTCGCAAGTGAGGTAATAGAGAAATATTTGAGTTACTAGCGGAAGACACTCAAAAGACACCCAAAAGAGGGTCGACCGTCTTAATGTGCTACTAGGGTCCTCATCTTAAATGTGAACACACCATATTCTTAAATGATATAAAGATCTATTATGCAAGGGAATCGTCTGAAAAGAGCTGGCCCACAATACCCCATAATGACTGAACAAACTGCGAGAATTTCACATTTTTGACAGTTTTCGCCAGTCGACGATGTCCTGCGCTGCAGTCTGCCAAATCGTCTGCAGGATTCCGGCATTTTTCGTCCCCCTTCCTCAAAGCTGACTTTTTCACCATACCCGGCGCTAATTGTGTCAGATAGTGGCGAACCACCCCGAAGGTAAATTTGGACTCACTCCGCAGGGTCTCCTTGGACTAATTGAAACACGGACTCATACACAACTTTGTGAAAGGTGAAGTGAGGTAACATCACATTTTTTGGACTGAATCTGTGAGACAGGCGAACCGTTTTGTTTCCCGCTGCGTGCGTCAAAGTTTTCAAAACTATAATCATTTTCTTCCTGATTGCGTGCTCTGCTAGCAGATTTCGCGTTCATATTACTAGTTTATTATTTGTTGCTCTATATCGCCTGTAGTTACCCGGAATGATCGCGCACACCGCAGCGTAGAGAAATAAACATTATGATTAATACAAACCGACTAACAGACTGACCGCCTACACGAGGTAGGCTAGTGGTACCAGCTGGGCCGTTACTGAGTGTTCTGCAGAATTTACTGTGATGCGTAACGCGTACGGAATACGAAATGCCGAACTGCTTTGTTTTGCCTAGAAGTTTTTGGTAATGCCAACATCCTGTCGACAAACCTCGAGGTCTGAGCGCGCGCGGCTACTAGATGGGCATCATTTTGGCTCGCTAATCTGCGTAGACACGTGATCCATGCAATGGTTGGAGTTGCTGTACAGGCTGGCTACACCGGCAACGCTTCAGCCACCTTATCTGCAAAATCCGCCAAGTTCTCAATCAAGCTGTAGTCAGCCGTGGCAAACGATATGTGTTGTACTGCTGACGACAAATTTTCGGTCCACGGTTGCTTCAGAATGACATCCTCCAGCTTTCGCGCAGGGTGAGTCAGAAGGAGCAATTTCCAATAGGCCATTGGTTTCTGTTTTGACATCCAATAGAAAGGAACCACGTTGCATCCGAAACTGATATTTGTACGATCTTCACGAAGACGTTGATCGGCACGTAGCGACAGACCACTCTTCTCAATCACTAAAAACAAGGGTTATCAAAATGCTACAGCATTATTGAACAAACCATCAAAATGAGCAAATAAAAAACCCTAACAGTTTCGACCAGCTGATCATTCTCGGGAACTGAATCACAGTATGGTGCTGAACGGCTAAAGACTAACTGGCACTCATATATTAAGCCATTCATGCCCAAAAGAGCTCTTCCGAGCAGTTGATTGGTTAAAAAACAATGCGGGCTTGCCGAGCTTCGAAGGTGTGTGACGCACGCACCAATGAAGTAGTGTAAAATGTAACATGCAGGCCAGCCGACTCTACTCTGGATGCCCGTGAATTGGCGGACCAACCTTCGGGCAACGTGAATGCACCAGGGGACAACCCTCTTCCGAAGTAGGGGTTCGAACAACAGTTCTGTAAAGAGAAACAATACGAACAAACATGAGCCGAAGGCCCAGTATGCTATGCACACGACTTACACAAAAGAAAACTAAGACGGTACTGACAACACAGCAGCACGCTCCGTCGCACAACTCAAATTCGATTCGTGCGCGCTTGCTGGTTTCGGTTGCGCGTTACAAAAACGACTGAAAATTGGCCACTCGCACAACTATCAAACAGACGTGATAAAACAAAATCATCTAGGCCAACGTCCAGTTATCGGTCAGAAACATGAAAAGTTGAATGTAAAAGAATAAACACTCGGAGGGATAGGGCTGGGTCAGATTTTCACGATTGTACGGCAAAAGTCGATACATCAAACCACAAAACCCGAACATCATCAAAGTGTGCTCGCAGGATGACGGTTCCCCCTCAGCTCTGGTTTCCAACCTGACTAACCACTGGGTCGAAAGGCCTCCAACCCACAGTACATCAGGCTTAGAGAGTAACATCAACCCCAAGGAACTAAGATGCAGTGGAAGTCGTTCCCATGGCTCCCAGTGTTTGAGCTCCTCAAGTGTCCGACATTAAAAAGCACGGTTAAGCATAAGCCGTCCTCCATGACTCACACCTTGCATTCTCACTGCCGACCAGATACCGACTGCACTCAGCCTGCCCGAGTCACTCTATCCCCATCAAGGCGAAAATGTCTGGCATCTCTCTCAGCAGACTGGAGTTCAATTTCAAGTGGCCCCTATTGACAGCAACATCATTCTGTCGAGGCTTTTTGATTATCCAATTTGACTTGAAGTTGCACAACCAAACAACAGTATTCAGGAGCATGAGTTACTTCGAAAAATCAAGCGCGAGACACAGAGATCTCATCCGCTGTTATGTTCATCTGCGCTAATCAGCACGTTCTCTCCAGCTCAATGCGTTTGCACCCAAAAAACGCCAGAACAGCGGCAACCAGTTCCAGCCAGTGGCAGGAATATATCTCAACAGGGCTAGTCGAGAATAAGAAAACAAGAGTGGTGGACCTCACTGGTCGTTTGCTGTGGTAAATCACGTATTGGCTATGAGGACCTAATCAGTTTACCATGCGCAGCGGAATATATACGATTCCGCGCTCCCTGGGTCGGCAGTTTAATTAGGTGGCATACAGCCAGGAACATACGGGTCACTTAGACTGCGCAGATCACTGTGCTAGTCCTTCCACTTAGTTTTTGGAGTGAACGTTTTTCCAAAGGCAACCTTGAGAAATCGTATGAAGTAGTCAGGCAAGACAACAGGAGTTTTCTGATAGTTGGTTTATCTATCAGGGGGATCTCCAGAACAAAATAATCGGTTTCGCATACCAGTGAACACATAGTGTTTGTTTGAACGGTAAGAGTTCAGCTCGACTTTCCTCTCAAAGATCCGACGCGCCCCGAAGGAGAAACGACGTTCAGCATCACTATGCTGTTCGGGACTCATTTCCTCGGGTAATAACCTCCTTTCGGAAGTAGGCCACACACTTGTTATACGAACAGCTTGGCGACACCAACACCTTGCAGTGAATTGAGGCGAACATTGGCACAGAAATTACGCCTCACTGCTCTCTTCGTCGCATCGTCAAAAGTCGTAGTTGTTGACTGTTTGTCGTGAGACGAATCTGGCGCAGAATGGGGAGGATTTAGGTCTGGTATGATGATCCGTAAGGTACACGCTGACATTGCCATCGGCCCACAAAAGTGAGCAGAACGTCACGCAATCCTTCTCGAGCGTTCTTACATACAAGGACATTTTCTCGTTGTCTGATACAACAGCGATGGGTTTTGGATGTCGCTTAAGTAACACGCCTGCTGACCTAGCAGTCACATAAGGCACTTGATAAAGTTTATCCTCCAGTGACTCTCCTCCAAGCTTGGCAACGCAATCAAATTAAACCTGTAAGTGACCAAGTATTCAAAACACAACGCGGAACGATATGGTATCCGCCACCATCTGGAGCAACTTGGCTCAAAATAACAGTCACCAATCTCTTCCACGTAACCCTTGTTAACGTGATTGCTAATGATTGCAATGTACACCATGCGCAGGGTTTCGTTTTGTGGAAATCAGTCACGTAGGCCTGATAGCCTTATTGACATCATTGCAGAGCTATTGCCTTCAAACGTCATCTCATCTCGCCATGGGGAAGTAACTTCATAGTGCCCGTCGACTAGCCGCACTGAATTACGGGCGACCGACAGGGCAGTGTGAAGTTCCTGCGACATGGACGATTCGGATGTGATGGTAGTGCCAAACTCTTTACTATACGAACTAACGACCGTGCCCGCCAGTCTAGTTTCATCTGACAGATGCAATTAATCGACAAGCTCTTTCGTCGCTTCCAAAGTTTCTCGTCCCAGTGGGCTTGAGGCACGTCACAGCCGATGAGGATAGTCAATTTTGAGTTGTAAATCTCATCAAACGGAAGATATCCCGAGTGCGACTATCTTCTGGCGTTTTGTCGATTGACGGGACAAGTCATGGGTAGTTCGGTCACTGAATAAGTATTTTTTATATCGACCGTCTTTTGCCTATCCGAAGAAACACTTCTCAGGCAGACAATCCTGCAGCGGGTGGCGGTTATCGCGTTCACAGCTGTGGCTGACAGGGTGGACTGAGTGCTTGCGAAGCCGATACGCCCCAATGGGTCCACTCTCACTGGATTGTTGTCCGAACCAAGGTGTACCAGGGTTGTCTCTAAGAGCACAAAACGAAACCGATGAGGAAATCTCCTAACCTTGGCCAACGAAAAGGCTGGATAACACAAAGCTGTCTCTCTTCGTATCTTACCGGCCGCTCCCGGCTCACGTCGTTCGCAGTGCAACGAAAATGGCCTCATATTGGTGAAACCATATTTTAGGGTTGGCTATGCTCTATTCAGCCAATCTTACTGCAGCTGCACGTCGTTGCACGATCACTATCCACACTGTTGTCAGGCGTTGTAGACGATTTCAGTAGGCAACCATAAAATATGGCAAAATATGGGGGCTTACCAACTTTGTTTTGGTCTAATCAACCGAATGGAAAACGACGGGGAGTGAACTAACACCAAAAATCAGAAACTCATCAAACTAATGCAAAAGTACGTGTGCAAGTGAGGCCGGAGGCCTGTGGATAAAAGTAAAGCAAATTACGAATGAGAAAAAGTCCGTTTGGTCAAAAATGACGCCCCAAACAACATGGAGACTACATCGTGTTGTTTAATCTTAGAACGTTGTGTGAACAATTCCGCCCGTGACTTAGAACACGAGGCAGTGGTCGTCGGAGGGTACGTAGAAACGCTGGTTGGCAACGTTACACACTGCAATTAATCCACGATCCAATGAATCGGAAGAAACCGGCGGAAAGGGGTGGCACACGAAAATTCTACTTTTGTTTTGGGGTACCCAGTTAGACTACAAACTGGTGTGCTACTTTAAAAAAAGTAACATGGAAAGGTTGATTAACGAACATATGCGAGCACCTTGAACGTGTGTTATGTGGTAGCATGTAATGCACCGCCATTTTGTTTCAACACACATACTCCCTTCCGCTTCCTTGCAGGTCCTCGAATAAGTGGGTTGGCCGCGTCCGTGCAACGGGCTGAAGAAGGTAATCAACTCAGATACCGAGAGAGAGCTCGATCTACAACGTGTTCTCGTGCACATATATATACGTGGTCACACGGTCTGGGAGTTCCCATCAATCAGACGTGGTCTCACGTTCACCGACCGCCGACTTCGAGTTCTGGTTGGTCACCTTCCTCAATCCGTTGCACGGACGCGACCGACCCACATATTCGAAGACCTGCAAGGAAGCGGAAAGAAGTATGTGTGGCAAAACAAAATGGTGGCGCATTACATGCTACTCCAGTTATGAGATAACCGTCAGGTGTGAACACCACAGTCTTCTATTGGTAATAGAAGTTCGAGGATCTGGATAATTCCACATTGAACAGTACGTCAGTTGATTGTAATATTCCCATTCTCATAGGTCTCTTGGTTGGCCGAGTTCGAAAGAGAGCAGGGGGCTCAATTTGAGATAATTTAAATCCTCGAACTCCTACTAACGATCCAAACCGTGCACATTTGGTTCAATGACGACAGTGACTTTAAACTAGCAGGGAAGTCCTGACCACAGGTTTATCGATTGCACAAAACGAGGTGGTTCTGTTCATTCTTCTTTTGAAACGATCCGGTAGACTGGACACTATCCGCAAAAGGTTGTGTTCGGATTTTTATGTTCGGCCATACGGTCTTGTCTGTTGTGAGGTTACTGGGGTTCTCGATAACAAGCCAGTCTCACGAGCACTTTGGTCAGGGTGTAAACTGCGATGAGCTCTAATAACAGCGATACTGAAATCTGCTGCTTCCTTTCGAAGTGGGCTAGCCGAACGGCTAACGTGGGTGTGAAGGCTGAAATCTGAGGTGAGATGAGTTCGTATGGTGACAAAATTACGGCATACACTATGCTCCTCAGAGGACCTCACCCATCGACAGTCTGATATCAAGTTGGCGCTCGAAGGATCGATGAATATCAGCCTCTAGTGAAACGCCAGCGAGCCCAAAGCTACGCACGTATGATATGAGTAGAACAAAACCCACTGAAGTTGCAAGCAGCTGGTTACTCTTTTTTAGAAAAGAGACCCTGAGGTTGACCCTTCAGGGAACTTTTTTCTGGGACAAACAAACTTCAGGGTGATGAATGCAGTTTGGTGAGACTCAGTAGACAAATTAGGCAAGTTTTACAGCAACATTTTGTGCTTAATTTCAATACTGCCTCAGAAATATCGTTGCACGTCAACAAGCGCTCGTGCGTTCCGTAACTGAAAATTGAATTAACTGCCATTTACTCTGTGTGTGCGCACAGGCGCGCAGCGAAGAGATTTGGGGTAACAGTTTGACCCATAAAGCTACTCTGCTGGATTTAGAGTTGAATAAAATGAAAAATGATTTACATACTCAAAATCTTGATAACAGAATTCACTCCAAACCGAACCTTCTCATGCTAGAGAAGACTACCGTCCTGAGGAGAGTTTGATACCCCGAGTTCCCTTCATCTATTTTGTCTAGGCGGCAAGAAAACATGCACTGTCAAAGGCAGTTCTTCTGAAAGAACTCTCTTGCTCAACTCACTAGCTCACCTGCGACAGCACTGACACGTAGAATGGTAGAACGGTACAAAACCTATGGCAGAAGAGGGCACTTTTAGGTGGTGACTGTAGACAGTGTTTCAATGCAGACCAACGCAACATTATCCAAATAGTTCTCTGACGTCTTCGAATAAGAAACACTGGAGTGCAACAGGTTACACGGCTTACATGGCCGCCTCGTTTACGGTCTTTTTGCGCAACTGCATCCCTAGGGTGGCGTTTTCTAAAGCGTTGTTAACCAGACGTCATGCATCTTCTTTTTCTTCCTTAGCAAAGATGTCGACGCAATTGGCTTCACCGGTGTGGTATTGGGATCATTCATCTCTTCATGGATGCACCCATACGACTCTCCATAATCGGTTATTCATCATCAGGCCAATTACATAACATTTTATACCATCATGGTTGTCAAGCGAGAAAAAATCAAGAGCAATTAGTCACATAACTACATCAAACGGTTGTGAATTGGACGACAATTAGATGATAAAGTTGACCTCCGGAGTTGTCAAGTGAGTACTGGGGGGCCATGGTAACCGTAGAGTCTGAACAAATTTCTTCTGAGCGTACAACTGTGGATTGCGCAACCGAATTACGATCGCTTCCGCGGTGGCCAGAATACGAAATTTGACTCCTCTAGATTGACGGCTGGGCAGGCGGTAAATGGGCTGGAAAGCCACTTCTGGGNACCGCGGAAGCGATCGTAATTCGGTTGCGCAATCCACAGTTGTACCCCCAGAAGAAATTTGTTCAGACCATGACTCTCCAAAACTTCATCGTTTTCTCACTATAAACTGAAGCCATATAGCTTAATGTTTTGAGCAATCGGACGGTGAGAATAAACAGTATGTCGCAATTTTCAGCAAACACCTCATCGCCTTGATGAGCCTAACAGGACACATATTCAATGTAGACATAACACGCAGCCGTCTTCTCTGTAGATAACAGTTTTGCTTCCCACCATTGCCCGGCTCGAAGTGCTTTCTCGGCGGAGTTCATGACAGTCGCCACTCAAAAAACTTTGAGAAGTGATCTGAAGGCTGACTGTCGGTGAAATATCCACAACAGATGAGCTGTTTCAGGAGGCCTTGTCATAGGGGGTGTGTTTGGAGAATGTGCGTTACGTTATTTAATAACCGATGCCTAAAGTTTGATAAAACATGCAATAGTACTGCCACAGCTGAAAGAGAAAACCAGCTGGGGAATTTAGGGACAGCAGTAGGATGAAGGGACATGGCAGCCAACGAGTTCATGCGATGGCATTTGAGAAAAGGTTATCAAAGCTGGTGAAGAGTAAGGTCAACGCTAAAAGCGTCACGTGTCTGATCGTGCAAACCAAGCGGTGTACGAGGTCATTAACAAGAAACTCAATTCAACAGGGAAGGAGCACCGAATGAAGAATGGCTGACTAATTTGGGGCGTGTAGCACAATTCAACGGACTACCTGAAAAGGTGCCGCGATATGTTCAACAAACAATAATCGTAGGCAGATAGCTTGACGTCTTCCCCGAAGCACAAAACTAAGTGTTAGTCCCGGACCACCGGTGAATCCTAGAGCTACGCACAGTATACCCGCAACATTTCTCGATAGGTTGCATCTGGGATATTTGTGTCCGTGATGCGGCGGGCATTACATATTCTGGGCAGTTTGGCAACTGATTTTGATCTGAAAACGGTAACAAAGGTAGGCTTTTTACCGGTAAGACGCTGGCAGCATAACTGAGGTGACCACTCCAGATCGAGCTTATTGATAGACGTTACGTGTGGACGGAAAGTAGCATGAAGAACCATCGAGCCTCCCGGAATAAAAGCACTTCCTATGGAAACCCCGGATGTGAGGTGTTTGAGACGGACCATCTATGCAAGCACGGCCAAATAGAATGAGTCGCAAAGTAACGAAGCGATATAGCGAAAATGAGGCCAAGGTAAACATAAAGAAAGATTTGGCAGTAAGATGTAAGAATAGACAGATTGCGCCGAAACAACCTTCAACAAGAAAACAATTTAGCAGTATATCAGGATTGGAGTTTGCCAGAATAACAATGTATCACATGCATAATTTGGTTTTAGTGAGGCAGGCCTATGATTGCTGACACAATTTCTGATGCAAGAAGAACGGTCAACGAGAAGGAACTGAGTGAAGGCAGGGATCGTGGTCAAACCTTCTATCCATCCTTTTATCCGTCATCATATACTGACCACATCCAGCCACTCTGAATTCAGGCATCGTAATATATCAAAAAATGACATCTTCGGCCAACCGAACGGCATCAGACTGAGGGCGATCTTCATGAATACAACAGGACTACGTAAAGCAACTGATACAGCTACTTCCTAGTTAAACTAAATACCAGCTACCCATTCATAAACCCACAAAACGACTATTGAGCCAACTCCATGTCAAATAAGGGTAACTCTTGGCTATACATGAGATAGGCGGAAGGGAATTTGGGAATCCCAGCGAAGTGATTCAACCATTGTTCGTTTCCACGAAATGTCTAAATTACACAAGGACAGTAGTTCACTGCGACTGATGTTAACCGAACGACGAAAACCAACATAAAATTTGCGCATGATAATCAGACCGTAAACACTAGCCCCGAAATACATGTCAACTGTTCAATCTGTCCTGCGCGCGAATATGGAGCCCTCAGTACGCGTCCATTGGAAACTTGAAATTATCGTTGTAAGTTGATTCTCAAACACTAGTTTGCCGTAATTCTTTCAGAAATCGTCCTCATCGTATTCGCTTAAAACATTCGATGATAACCAAAGAAGGCTGTTGACATGTTCCAGACACCCCTCAGACGACAATTCTTTTTGTATGGTCTTATCAACCGTCAGACAGGCCTGTCATAGTAGGTAGATAGATGCTGTTCCTTGAATAGCTTGTAAGAAACGTTTTGGGTGTAGGCAGTTTGGGAGGTCGGAATTCTTTCCGGTGGACCCCGTCGCACCTTTCATCGTGACCCCATACAACTTACCATCTGTTGTTGTTCTCACAACCCGCATTCAGAAGTACGATCCTCCAGCCCGCATGTCCTGGCCACCGTTTTTAATTGACTTGCTCACACACCCGTTGCTCTATGTCAAACCACTTTTTCTCCCTAAGAATGCGGTCCCCCTACGGCCGCCGTGACAGTGCCAATGACTAACAAGCCTGCTGTAATGCCCAGGAAATTAATCGTACATCATACTGGTCTCATCACGTTTCGTCAGTTCGCACACGCCTGACCACCACTCGTGGTGGCAGCCGTCGTGATTTTGACTGTTGAAGGCTTACCGTGACAAGTCGTGCTTTAGTCCGCGAACACAATCAAATCCAGTTTCAGCCCTTTCACTTGATTGTATTTGAGTGAAACAACGAGAAGAAATGATTCAAGTGATTAAACAGACAGACACCAAAAATGGAAATCAAAATCGTGGAAATGCCGACTATCAGGGTAGCCGCAGCGTCAACACAAATTGTTTTTGCAGACACAGGGGGGACTGTGACGTTTACTGGCCAAAGCCTCAGCAAACTGGAGTATGCGTTTCCAGTTGCTCCGAAAGATCGCCGAGAGCGCATCAGAAACCTTGACTATGTGCCCTGTTTGTATCATGTGCCTTGCAACGACAGATTCAGGGTGCCGTCCATCAGCATCTATACAGGCCCCTGGCGTTCCTAATCGCATCTCCAGCCATTCGGTCTCATGCTCCTTGATAAAAATAGTGAGTTGTCGGTTTTCCCCCTATGTAGCTCATACTGCAGTTACACGAGTATTTTATAGACAGTGAGATGCGACAGACGTACACTATTTGTTCGTAACCGGGGCGACTGGTACAGTTCTTGTTCGTTGTATTACATACAGCTTTGCAGCGTTATAAGTCCTGGATACAGCCGCCGTTAGACGCCTCCTCGTCATTGTTGACTAGCTGTCCCCTAGAAACGGGAGTTCTAAATACACCGTCCTCTTCGGTACCATCGTCGCTTCTACAGCTACGAAGACGGCTTTGCCGTAGTTTTAAATAAATCGTAGGGTGTACCCGTTGATCTGCAGAGTGTCTGTCATTAAGCCCAAATCTAGCTGTGCGTTGTCTTCAGTGAAAATCCTCCGTGCTCCATATAAGGCGTCTCGACTAGACTTTTTATACTTCACTGAACAGCAGCATTCGAATTGCACGTACTATCCAGTCCAGGTAGATTTCCTGTAGACGGATCTTTCTACTCTGCCATCTGGTTTTCAAGTGACTAGAATGTCCAGGTACGGAAGGCAGTCCTTCGCTTCGTTCTCCCTTGTCATTTTTAGGTTCGGGTGAACCTGGTTCAACTTCGAGAATAACTTATTCGATTCACCCGAGTTCTCAAAGATGGCTAGAATATCATCTATGTAGCGTCTGTACAACACTGGTTTTGACAGACTTTCGCTTAGTGTGAATTCTATTTCGGTCATGAAGAAATCCGCTAGAAGTGGACCCAATGTACTGCCCGCTGCAACCTCGTGTGTTTAAAGCAATTTATGTTGAAACTGCGGCTACCCACGTAGTCGGTATTCCCTGAACTTTGACTTAATCTTATTGTTTACATCAATATTACCTGCGTTCTCAGCGATCTGATTTACTTCCGTTGGTTGTACCAGTGTCGCTGAAAATTTGTCAGAATAATGTACTTTTAAAAACCTCAAATATTTGTGACGAACAGATTGGTTGATTTGTTCATTCTTTAGTAATGCCTGTGACGGCGGACTCGCGGTATGCGTCGACCTGAGTCGATGTGTTCATGCGCCTTTTTTCGCGCCACTTCCTACGGTACCTTCATGTGACATTCTAGTACCGATGTTCCAAGCACGTGCTTATTCTAGAACTGAATTTTGCATTGCGCCCGTGCTTGCATACAACAACTCTCCGCGTTTAGCCCACTAGTTACCCTACACTAAACAACCGCTCTTTGAACTTAAATGTAACCACTTTCATTTCTACGACGTCGAATAACAGTGCTTAGCTTTATCATCACTGCCTGTCGTTCATTTTATTAGACGTTTGTCTGATGCTGGAAAAGTCAAACTTGGTAGACTGTTATAATTTGGAATTCTAACCTAGGCCAGTGTACCGGTTGACGGAAATCGCTTGAAACCTTTAGTATTACAAACATCAGGTATTGTTGAGCGAAGTTATAAATTTGCATCATAGGTAAGCGATATTCTAAAAATCCCCAGGCTCTCAACGGTGAGGCAAATGATTGCTTTAGCTGGAACGCCAGTATGGTGGTTGATGAACGCTTAAGGCAAAAACGGGCATCACAAAAGGGTCTAGGGGTAGATTCTGTTAGCTTTCTTCCTGTCCTGTCCGAGTGTTGTAAGTTACCATGACGACAGTTTGCCTCACAAATCCCACGCGGGAGAATTTTGTGAGAACTTAACCCATTATGGTAAACGTAGATGGAATATTTCGAAACGAGACCAACATTGGATATTTATCAATCTCAAAAACTCTTTGATGACCGCCGGCTCAATGTGTTCAACAGCGAGAGTATGCTTTCCCAAGCGGTAACCAATTTGGCACACTCAGGTGGCTGTCTTACATTAGCCCGGTCCAGCTTTTGGACGTCTGTTTGTCAGTACGTCAGTAGGACCGCTTAATCGCAGTAGCAAAAACCTTCCACATGCTTACCTTAGTTGTTGACCGAAAACAAGTTAGACAGCATTCGACGACCTCAGACGCGCTGAGTACACTCGGCATATTGCGCGGCTACCGAAGATGCAGGAACACCCCTCCCAGACTTTTCCAATGCCTAACTTTTATATTTGGCCTCTTCGCCTACAGCCGCCTACCAGTTTTGCAGCCTAACCGTATGTGCTCACTTGTACACGTTATTTTACTCGTTTGGGCGTGCATCATTGGAGGCAAACTTCTGCTTTTTCGTTTGCACTATCGTAGGGTGACATTTTATGTCCATTCCACAACGGTTAGTTAGCCTTAAACAAGGGATTTGCGATTTACTGCACATTTCCACGGTCGATAATGATCGAGGTATGCATCCGACTGTTGTGCACGCTTTGCTGTTTGCAACGTAGTAACGTAGAGCTTTGCAATAGACTCGTGTTCTGAATTCGTTGGTCGTTATTACTATATGCATTATTCGAAGACCGGTTGGTCGTGACACTATTAAACTTATCGGTCTCGGAAAATGAAGCCTCTTGTTGAGCAATTCGACCACAACTCTGAAGAGTGTGGCGATGCTCTAAGGTTTCGAAAGATATACCAGAGCAGAAGCAAGACCCACAGTTTGATGGCACAGGCCTCCACACTGGCTCTGATAAGCCTGTCTTCGAAAGTTATGGGTAATACTGGGGGTAATCTGGTGTTCGGTAGTCCTTACGATCGCCAAGCCAGAGGAGCATTCAGCCACAAAACCGGAAGCAGAGGACGCTTCAGTGCGAGCTGAAGAGCAAGTGGTGGTAGCCAGACATAATCTTGAAACGTCTAAAAGTGTGACTCTAGACTTAGGGTCAGAGTGACACCAGACTTCCACAGAATTCTGAAAACTTGCACAGCATGTGGTACAGGGTGGACGGCCAGAATCCAGTTCGTCCTGTTCTTTGTTAGCTTGGAATACCCTCGGAAATATTTTGCAACGAAGTCATCCTGGCCACCTTTGTTGAATTTCACGGACTTGTAAAAGGTTGAATTGACATACTTTAACAGTGATCAGATTAACTACCTCCATTTCGTGGGAAAATTTGAGCATTATTTCGAAGCTAGCAGACTACGGTCAGCGAATTATCTACTCTTTACAGAACAGATTCTGAAGGGGCAACCCTCGGCCTACACTTTTAGTGGACTAAGCAAGCAAGCCAGATCAGCTCACCAAGCTGCGAGTTGACGTTTTCTGAACTCATCGAAATCTTTCCGCAGCACGCGAGGGTAGAGCGAACCAGATTCAAAAAGGTTGCAATGAGAAGCCTTGATAAGATCCATCCAAGTGAAACCGGAGGGCAAGAGTTGAAGAGGAAACCAGCAAGGACTTTAAACTTTGCAACTACAAAGTCATGCTTTGTCAACTGTGGTTTCCATGGATTGAGCGCAACCTTCAAGAGTGTCTTGTATGCCCCGGTATATCATGTATGGCTTGGGACTGTCGAATAAAAATGTTACATGGCGAAGACGGTTGTCAAGGTCACCGTCATTGCACACTGCAGGACCCCAGAGGCCAAACAAAATGATAGCTCTCGTGTTATAACAGTGAAGTAGGTACAAATGCGAGCTACGGTAACATGTAGACACGGTTTGCGGTGGTTCCGGTAAGTGCGTAACGTCCAACAGGCCTTGCCGGAGCTCACGTTTTCCTTGGCAACGGTTTGAACACAACCCTTGTCAAACAAAGTTTTGTTGACACACATCAAATTGCTACGGTTCGGTTGCATGAAATCACCACACTCGGTGACGCACTTAACTCTAAGTGTGCAACAGCGTAGCTGAAGTCATTTCCGCTGCCAATAGGTGAAATCGTTGAAAGTGACGAAGCGCATGTTGTAAATGATTTGCCGTTTGGGCTTGCGGCTCCCTTGTGAGGTGGGAGTGAGCGTTCGCAGCACGTTAGGAAAGTCGAGTTCGAAGAGATCGATCAAAGCAAGGTTAAAGTACCGTTTGTATGTGATATACAAGAAGCACGCTGGGCGTTAAGCCCGAGCGTCTAGCGGTCGCTCATGCAATGCTTAGTCTACTCGCAATGTCTGTCGATAGTTTGAACAAAAAATAGTTGCGCCCATAAGCAACGAGCAACCGTGAATTCTGAACACCTCAAGCAACCGATTGGGATCCAGAAAGGAAGACGATCGTACTGGCGAGCTTCTTAGTGATACGATGCTGAGGTGCAAGAAAACTGGCGCAAACTAACCAGGAGAAGATAACCGCATACCTCTATAATGAATCAACCAACTCCACGAGTTCCGAGGTCAACAGTCCACATGAATATGGGCAAATGCACCATTCGCTTAATGGCAGAGGGGTCAGTCGCGAAGTGACAGCGGGGTGCACATAAACAAATGTTCACCAGTAGGAGATAACGAGGAACTAAGTAAACGTGAGCAACCACGAACGAACGATACCAATATTTAATAATATATCAAGATTGACGTTCGTGGTAGAAACGATTTGCCGCGCATAACTCGAGTGGTTGTTCCAGTCTTTGCAAGAAAGGCTCATAATCTCCATCTGAAAAAATTCCAATTAAAGAAGAGCGATCAGCAAGAAGGGAATTAACAGAGAAAATGGAGCTGGTCACCGACTACCTATAAGACGCATACCAGTCGCCAAACAAAACACAAGCAGCCACCTTAACACTGGGTATTTTACCGAATAGCCACCGCACAGAAACAGCCTTGTGCGTGCAAAAGCCTGCATGAATGGATGGTTTGCGATCCATTAGATGGTAATGCCAAATCATGGGCTCCCGTAAACTGTACTCCTCAAGGAGATTCTTAGACCTCTGCACAACCAAGTGTTTAATGATACGGTAAAAGTTATGAGATCCCATTGCGATGAAGGTAACATAGTGTCGAAGGTTGCTGCAAACCGTGGTGAGCTGTGGGGGTCCTTTCAATGTCTAACTGAATACCGTCTCCGTAACGTGAGAACATTCTACGAGATGCAAAACTATATTTGAGATATACTGCCCCAATATAGTCTAGGGTTAACGAAGGGCACATAGAATGTGCAGCTATAAATGTCGATCCTGTGTGACTTGTCAACAGATTGTGTATACTATACTACCCTGTGTTTAACCTTAAGAAACCTCATTGATATTTGACTGCGCGTCGGCCTACTGTACCATATCTCAGAGCGGTCAGCTGCAACAGAGACCTACCTCACATTTCGAAGTTAGATGTGTTACTAAGGTTTGGAATGTATCCCGTTGCGGATGCGGCAGATATGGATGAGATATTACGGCAAGTTCGTACACACGAAGCAAAATGTGACGTCCCGAGAATACTTTGGTGTCGTCAAGGTAATCTCACAAGCGAATCCGTGGAGTATCGGATGGCGGTACATCCCTTCGAGGCCCTTCCATCTCCCTTTGTGGGAAGTTTGCCTCAGATAATACGGAGGAAACATTCGGGAGCATGCACGAGGAAAGCGTGTGCAAATCCGTCCTTACGGACGCATCCTCAGCGATCAGCTCTGTCCCCAGTTTAGCGTCGTTGGGGTAGAGAGGAGGATTTTGCTTAGCCAAACGGTTGTCGGATAGCGGCGGTGTTCTTGGTGACATCGACGGTTCTAAGAGCACTGCGTGTGAGAGAAACAAGTGATGACAGCTTACCACCCTAGCCTACTCTGGGTATCATGGAGCTCATGAGGACTGTGGGAACTATCTTTTTAGAGGCATTTGCGCTAAATGTTTTTTCATAAACGAGCATACTTTTCTCTCATTGCCCCTTCTGCGTTGCTCGCACCACTTGTGTACTGTACTACCAGCAATTACGCATATTGTAAGTTTTATTGTGTATCATTTTACACTGTATGTATCGATGTTGCTCACCCGGGGATGCCTGTCACAGACGGATTGAAAAAATATACCACTATTACAAGTGTGACGCCGGAGCGGACCAATTTGTTGAATGCTTCAAACTACCCTAGAAATCGGCCGCAAGGGAAGTATTCTCGCTGCCATCTTCAGCTTGTTTGACCCTTGCGAATTCGCTGGCCCATGGTCACTATCGGCAAAGGTATTACTGCAGGAGCTGTGCTTCAAATGACCAGTGTGGGAGGACCTATTTAATACAGGAGGTAGCTCAAAGTGGCATAAGTGGTTGAAACATTTACGAGAACCCATCGAAATGCGGATTGCTGAGTGCTTAAGACCCAGTGAGTTTATGGACGTTGATTTTGGGCTGCGTGTGCTTTGTAACGCATCCAAATTGGGATATGTTGAAGTTGCCCAAGTTTGCTTCCTTGGCCCAAGTAGTAACGTTTTAATGCACGACTAATTACTGAAGTGCGCGTTGTTCCCCTCAAATCACTTTTCGCTTCCCACTCGAGATGACCGCAGCCTCACTGGCCGTCCATGTGTTTCAAAGTAGTACACTCATGTTTGAGTGTTCGTTTCAAAGAAGCAGGTTTGTGGACAGGTCTAACGATCGTGTTGTATTACTTCAGCGATGTAGTGACTCGTTCCAGCAAATTCGAAGCAAACAGACAGTCATAAATCCTCGATGTATCTGACCTACGAGAGTGGGGGCATGTGAGGCCATGTAATGAACTATCCGAGGAAGCATATCACGGAGTGAGAAAAGTACAAAGTGTGGGCGAGTGGTTGCGTGGTCTGAGACTCCTCAGACGAACGCCAGATTTGTGGAGCGACAGATTCAGATCCACAAATCCTGCAGGAAGTGTTGAGTCAAAGAAGGGTGCGTCATGGGTGAATGTTGTGGGCAAACGTGATAGGTTACTGTCAATCTACTGCGGTTTGTCTGGATGGTACGAGATGCCGAAAGCCATCGCCTGGTTGAATCGGTAGAAACCTTGTTGAATTTCAGTGGATACCAATCATCATGGCAGCAAACTGAAGGTGGGTTGTTTGACTCCTACTGAGCCACAATCGGAGGAAACAGACATAGTGCGACTAGTATAGCTGCGAACCTTTCCTCCTGAAATGCGAATTTTGTCTTCTCTGCGTAAGAAAAGGAATGCACTGGATGGCAGCTGCCTCTACAAGTAGTGTGCCGTTGTCTCCTTCGAATGGGCGGAAGATTGTCAGCTTCGGTTTTGGAATTTGATGCAAAATTCCTTATCTTATTTCTCATGCTACACCATATGACGTAAATTACCACCTCCTACTTTCAGTGGAAAGAAGTGCTTGTTGCGGAGTCTCATATACTTCCATCAGCTCGTCAACGGTGTCGGACTCTACATGGTGCACTGGCGGTCAAAACTTCCCTAGCCCAATGTGTCATTTACCAACGCCGGGATGTGGCTGCTGGCAGACATTTCATGACCCTACTCCCCCTTGTGAAAACAACCAGACTTGCATCCCTTATCACATGTGGGTTTGGTCTTTTTCGGTCTGAGCGAGCAGAGAAAAGGTTGGACAATTGAAAAGAGAAGTGGTTGTATATTTACGTGCCTGAAGCTTAGGACAGCCCACTCGGATGTTTCACTGATTGATTGCCGACACTTACCTTGTGATGATAATTCGATTTATCGAAGGAGGAGGGACGTTAACTGGTGTATATTTGAAGAACGGCTCAAATTTTCTGAGCGCTAACAGAGGGTCGCAAAAGTGAAATGGGACGCCAAGTCAGAATGAGATAAATAGTAGACTATTAATGGGAGGTATTACGTGACATCTCAATCCGACGTGCTAATCACGGGGCGGAGTCTGCGGTCGGCCGACAAGGTCTATTTGACGAACTCCGTAGGCAGTCCACGTAGTGCAGGCTCTTGATAATGGGAACCTGACGAGGTTGTTGGCTGAAGTAGAACAAACCATCCATTATCTCCCGGTCGATCTGTTAACACTTGATGACATCGATGCTTCCTCTTTGTCGCGAAATGAGTTGTTACACCTTAGGAGTAATGTCAGACTGAATTTTGAGGAAATCCTCTCTAAAATGTACACTACACTATGTGGTAAGGGCAATGGTCTAGCATCAGTAATTTGGAGAAAGTGGATAAGAAATTATCTTTCTTATCCTCAAGCTCAACAGAAGTGGTTAAATCAAGAGCTGAACATCCAGACACGTGAAGCGTGCCGGTGATAGCCGCCGCAACACCGAGAAACCATTAGGTTTTCGGGTCGATTGTGCAGTTTTTCTCAAGTTCGGACAGACTAACCTGTACTGTTTGTGTAAAGACCAAAGCGAGGAGGATGAGGCGTATTGCGCGTCTTCTAAGTCTCCAGGGTGTATTGTGAACGGAGAGTTCGGTAACGGGAGCAATGCAGGTCAATGCGCACTTCAAATAAATCGCCTGCCACCGCTTTATGGTGTGCCACCGAACTCCGATTCTCCAAACATCTGCCAGGCGCTTCAGCCGCGTCGGAGGTGCATGGTGGGAGTCGTCGAGAGCGGATTTTATTCACAGCACCCTTGGCGTCGGTCTACTCAGTGAGTGGAGTGAGGAACACGGAGTACGTCTCCTGTTTTCTAAACGGTCCTGGTAGATAGCAGCCATCCGTATTGAAGTTCTGCCAGAAGCACTGCATTGTAAACACTTACGAGGAACCTCACAGTAGCTGAGCTAGAGGGAACCACCGTGATGTCGGATTATCCATACTCCTTCCAGAGAAATCTGAAAATGTTTAGGATGCTAAGAAATTCGGCAGAGCCGAAGACAGAAAATGCCGCTCACCCCCACACAGCAGTCTGTGAAGCGACTTCAGCGATTTCAGCGATTGATACACGGGTTCGAGGCAACGGCCCGAAGTTCCCGGATCCAGTCGGTTTTCCTTGCTCAGTGTCATCGGCTTCCGGTGATCTGAAAGGCGATCATTGGAAACGGGATGTAGCGCCGCTCGTGGAAATTACAGTGAATACCAAGAACAGAGAAAGATTATTCGCACAATGCAATTTTGGATAAATGAGAATCAAGCAAAGTTTTGAAACGATCCCTAGAAGCGCTGTTGACAACCTCAGAAGGAAGGCTGTTCCAGTAGTTAATAACCCTGTAAGAAAAGAACTGCTGTCTAAGGAATGTCCGAGGGCGATGACTGAAAAGCTTCCCATTATGTCCTCGCGGCCGTCATCATTCGCTACAGTGAAGAACTTGTCTACAAGACTTACTCTAAAGAAGTGTGTGAGCATTAAGTCACCGCGGAGTCTTCGAAATCCAAGTGGGTGAAGGTCAAGAATTTCAAGTCGAGACTCGTAAGTAACATTACTCAGGCCCGCGACCATCTTGGTAGCCGCGAGCTAGACACGCTCAACAGCTAATATGTCTCTCTCCAGGCCGATATACACGACCTGATTAGCATACTCGGGAAGCCGTCTCATATAAATCCCGTGAAGCGTTTGGAAAGCTTTCTTGTCCATGCGGGGGAAAGTGCGCCTAATCATCATAAGAGCGGCAAATCCCTTTTTGCCGCCATCTCATGGTGATACGTGAAGGACAAGTTAGATGACATCCAGATGCCCAGATCTTTCTTCAGGTCGATTCTCATGATATCTACTGTGCCAGATGCGCTATGAATCATGAAGGCATTGCCAGAATCTCCACCGAGTGACATGTGAGCACATTTATTGTCATTTAGTGGGAGACTGCAATCGTCCGACCAGCGCTTGATCGCATCAAGATCAATTTGTAGTGCACTGGGATCAGTGGCATTCCAGATTTTTAGGTCGTCTGCGTATAAGAGGACGTTGCTGGAAATATTGTTTGGAAGGTCGTTGATGTAGATGAGGAATAACAAAGGACCTAGAAATGACCCTTGGGAAACTCCCTCAGAAATGAAAGAGGGAGACGAAAGGTCTGATCCGGTCTTGACTCTAAACGTTCTATTATCAAGAAAAGAGGCAATCCAGCGAAGAACCTCTCCTTGAATACCGTAGGCTTCCAGTTTGTGTTTCAGGGGGCCGTGTGGGACACGGTCAAAAGCCTTGGCAAAATCAAAGAAGATGGCATCAGAGATGAGGCCATTGTCTTTGGCCTCCGTCAGACTATCCATGAAAATAAGCATGTTTGTTATGCATGACCGATTAGGAAGGAAGCCATGCTGTGTGGAAGAAAAAAGATTATTTGATAAGAAGTGATTGAGTATGGCGCGCTTTAGTAGGCGCTCCATTATTTTGCACGGGATGCTAGTGAGGCTGATTGGCCGATAACTAGCCGGAGAGTGCCGGTCACCCACTTTAAATATGGGTGTGACCATCGCCTCTTTCCATGCGCTAGGGAGGATGCTAGTCTGGAGTGTTTGCTTGAACAGCTTATAAAGGGGTTCAGCCAAACTAACAGCTGCTTCCTTGAGTATTCTGGGATGGATCATGTCGGGACCCATTGCACCGTAAGGATTAACCTTGAGTAAAAGGTCTTCGACATCTAGCACAGAAAACTCAGCGGTCACGAGTGGTTGCCTGAACTTCTGCAACGGTAGTACAGGATGCCAGCTCGGGGATGCGACGTTGTAGATTGCCGAGAAGTACTCCCTGAATAACTCGGCCACAACTAGGGAGTCAGATGAAGTCTCCCCGTTGGGCAATCGTAAAGAAAGGGCGGAAGGTTTGTTCTTTCTTAGTCGTCGCATATGCTTAAATAGGAAGTTTTTGTTCCCGCGGGCTCTTATGAGGATCTTCTCTTGTACGAGTTTGGTGTGTTCGCGGATTTCCCGCCTACACCTGTTTCGGACAATGTGGAACGCGCTTAGGTCCTCTGAGTTTCCTGTAAGCTTATGCTTCGCGAATAATTGGGAACGGTTGTCGAGAAGACGACGTATCCTGCGTGGAAGGGGTGGCCGATAAGAGAAAATGCACAGTTTGCGCGATAAAAGTATGTTGTCTGCTTTCTGAATTGCGCTATGAAACGTGTGGTAGTTCTGGTCCATGGAGTCCAAGTCAAGAAGAAGTGAACCTAGGTAGGTTCTCAGACCGTTAAAATCTGCCTGATTAAAGTTTCGAACGGTGGACCTCTTTGCTGGTTGCTGTAACCAGTAACAGGTGAGATTAAAGGCTAACAGGGGGTGGTCACTGTGTCCAAGTGGCGGCTTGATGATCACTCTGCCTACCAGGTGGCTCTCATATGTGGTAACTAAGTCTAGCAGAGAAGGAATCTGACCACAACGGTGCCGCGTCGGGGCGGTGACGTGCTGTGTCCACGCCTTCCGACGTATCAGCGTTGATAAGGAAGTCGAGAATCCGCTTCCACAGTCCTGGTGAGAAACTGATGCCCAGTTTATCTTGGGTGCATTAAAATCACCCATAATAAGCAAATGAGTAAAGCGTTGTAGGCCTAGGAAGTTTTCCAGGCTTACCAGAAGGGTGTCGTCGTCGGGGACGTCTGATGAAGGAGAACGATAAATGACCCCACTAGGAGTGAATCTTGGCCACGTAGTGGTAGTCGAAGCCACAGAGCGTCGGATTCATCAGAGAACTGGAAGCCACAAATAACCGTGGGTATCGGGAGACACTGCTGAAGAAAAATCGCAGAACCCCTCATTCTTCCTCGGGCACAGTCAGCCCGTTAACTTGAATACTCCGGGGCACTCAGTTCACTGTCACTGATATCACCCGTAAGCCAGGTCTCCGTGAAGGCGAACATGTGGGGTTCGGTGTCGTGAATTAACTATCTGATTTCCGGTAATTTATTAACCAGACTCAGACAGATCGTATACATGCATCAGAAAGCTACTTCCTCTCTGGACTTCGCGAGAAAATAGGAAGGATGGTGTGAGGAAGATCCTGGAAAAGAGGGCTTAGAATTGAAAAGGGTGGTGGGTCTGGACTCGGTCTGTTCTTCTGAGTTGTTCTGACGGCCCTCCTTAGAGGCTGTGGGCGCGACACGAACGCCTGTACGTACGTCAGCGACCCTACCGGGCGTTTGATCAGCATTCTGGTTGACGCCACCTGCGAAATCTGCGCCCCCGTCAAATTTCGCTGTTTGGGAGGGTGTTTGGAAGTTTTCACCCACGGAAAATTTGACTTCTTCGTTTGCTGGGAGCGGGGTTTGGAATACTGCAAAGGGCGCTGTGTTATGGGGCTACTGAAAGATATTTATAGGGGTGGGCCAAATTGATGCTTTTTGAGCTGTAGGAGGCGGTCCTAGCAGGCTGCTTTCGTTCCGAACTCTTGGGAGGAAGTCTTCTGCTGGGCAGTTTGGTGGATTTCAGGGTGAGTAACTCTGAAGACGGATTTTGCGCGATGTGAGTGCCCTCAATGCTTGTGCCTGTGCCTGAGGCTTCGGTCGTTGGAACGCCCATACAGACGGTGCCTCCGCTTTCCACAACAGGCACAGGGGTCTGAGGGGCTACTTCGAGAGCAGAAACTACGACTTTAATCTCCAGCTGTAGCTTCTGGTCTGCCAAGATTTGTGACTTAGTCTTAGTCCGCTCTTCGCGTCTCGCTCTCTTGCCGGGAGCGGTCGAAAGATACGCCTCTCAGATGGGCGTTGACGGACTTTAAAGCCTCTGTTTTGCCCACCACTACCTCGGGGCTTAGCATGGCTGGCAAAGTTACTAGAAGACCAAGTGACTTTTTGGTTGTCTTGGCTAGCATCCTACTCACAAGTACCATGTTTGTGGCATCCAGGGAGAAGGAAGTTCCTAGAACTGTCTTAGCTAGCTGAGTTGGAGAAGAGGTTGTAGGGAAGCGGCCCCATAAGACAACTCTCTTTTCCATGAGAGCTTCTTCCTTCATTCTTACTGCCGCCTCCTCCATGTGGGCAGTTGTTAGGGCAACTGCTTTCTTGGTGATTGCAACACCAGGGAGAGCAAGCGCTATTTTTTTATTCAGAGAATGTAGTTCCAATTTCACTTCGGACAGAGTCGTTGGTACTCCTCTATCTTACTCCTCATGGAAGAAATGGAAGGAGATACAGAGCTAAGAAGAGCCCCGCATTTACAGTTGCAGGTTTTCTGCGTCACTCCACTTGACGTGGTGCGTGTAAGACCAGTCAGCTGCGGAGCGGTGCCTTGGATTTCGCTGAACCTGCAACTCATAAAGATGTGGATAAGAAATGAGGAAGCTAGCTGTTTGTACTGGTGTTTGTTAAGACCAGTGCACTTGAAGTGATACCACTTCTGACACTGGTCGCACTGCATGCCGTTTTGTACGGATATTTTACATCTATACCGGCCGCAGGTGCTTGCTGCTATAGACTGTGTCTGCTGAGTCCCGGCACTGCTAGATCTGACACGATTCATTGTCGACAAGGATGGGTAATATGCAAGGAGGCTAAAAAATAGTACGGATACTATCGAACACGAATAATACAATATGCAATCAGTCATGCTATTCGACAAGGAATAGCAATGATCGTGTATAATTTTCGATGCACTGAGCACCGAGAGAGCAAAGGTGTGAATGGACAATGACAGCAAGGAAACATGAGGCTAGAGAATAATACGGATAAGATCGAGCACAATACAACACACGATGAGTTATGCTATTCGACAAAGAATAGCAATGGTCGTGTATATTTTTCCGATGCACTGGGAACCAAGATAGGAAAAATATGAACGGACAATGACAGCGAGGAAATTTAAACCAAATTTCGAGTTACCCGCGCAACACGGATGGAACCAGCATTGTGAAAAACATCCTGTACTGGTTCGTCCACCACCTTTTCTTACGAATCATCAGGAAATTACTGCTTTTACACGTTCAGCCTGCAAGACTGAAAACAGTTGAAAAACCCAAATTCCATAGACTCTTGAGAGAAGAAAATCAGAACATCGGGCACTCTGCTCTCGAAATTCAGAATAAAGCCTCTTGGGTTAGGTTTGAGTGCCTACTGCGAAGTCGGATTCGTGATTATTGGGATAAATATGTGTGATCTGGAGAAAAATGTTTGACGGCTCCCTAATCTCGCTTTCGTGACAGCTACAAGGGTAAGGGGAAAATACGTAAATTTGAAAAATGCTGTGGAACACAAACCAATGACACTATACGGCACAAGTGTGGAAGGGTCAAAAGTTCGACAGGGCGCCGGACTAAAAGATGAGCGGTCAGAATACAATTTGAAATAATCGGTATTCACCACACTAAAATCCAACCCAACGGTGAAAGAGATGCACAGGAAAAATAGTCGTGGAATGTTTCATGGAGTTACCGTGGATATGGTTCACTTCACCATATATTCCGTTGTCTCACCCCCCTAACTGTCGCCGAACCTAAAATCGACGAGACCCATGTTAATAACGCATTGTTTTCTGATGAGACGATAGTTGAAGACTCCATCAATTGACCAAATATCACCATGATTGCTGTGGTTTCAGTATTTACACTGTGGAATTACTCCCGCGTGTTAACAAGCGAATGCAGAAAAAAGGTATACGTACATACACGTTAGTGGTCGTGAAATGCGCTCATTCATCACGAAAGTGAAAAACAGCATTGTTTCATTTATGGGAAATAAATGAGGTTGCATCTTTCAAGACGATGTTTGAGGATCGTGAATTTCCTACTTTTCCACAGTTTCAGAAGTTCCCCATAGGTAAGTAGAGGCTGTGTGTGTCATGGAAGTTTATGGAAGTACGATAAAGCTAGGTGGCATGATTCCTTGAGAACCACGTGGAATTGGTATCACTGTACGAAGTGAAAAGGCGTAATTGTGTATTTAGAGGCGTGCGACGTGTCTAGTAGGTTGTTGTCCGTCGGTTTCAACAATTGGGTTCTCGCAACACATGTTGCAGATTACGAGTTTATGTGATCCGAAGAAATCTGTCTGGTTATGAGTACTCTCGAGCTAGAGGACAACAACCCCCTCAGTCGTCTGGTATGTGAGCCGCATCGTACAAATCGCGCACTCACCGTCAGTGCAGTAAACGACTTCAAATAAAATTCAGTCTGTCGACATAAGGCAGCATGTAGCGGATGTTTATGGTAAGTTTGTCACAACCGCTGACATTGGGAACTTCCAACCTAATTTAAATCGTGCAATTTCAGTTGAGTTTGTCCTGTGAGGTTCGGGAGTGAAACTTGGAGAACCTTCATGATGTGCTGCCGGAACTTTGTTCGATAAGTGTTGCGCACACTATACAAGATATAGGCAACAGGTGTATGCATATCTAGTGCGCACACCGGACGCAAATTAGGCTGTTCGGAATCTTTCCACATGTTGTGAATGTAGAGACCATCCGCGGGGAAACGGGCAAAAACGTCATGAAAAATTTCGTCGTACTTCTGAAGCTGGGAGTTAGAACATTTCCCAGTTACACACAACGTGGAGCGCGGCCGATTGTTGATGCACGAGCAATTTCGCAGCGAGCAGTGTGTTTCCCTGCATAGTCCGTTAGAAACTTTTCGAGAAATGATGGGTGAGCACATCGCAGTAGAGACTTCTGTAGTGTGTGAGATGGCTGCTCAAATGAGAACAGTCCGCTTGGCTGATAGCTGCGACATCATGTTGTGTTAATTTCTTGTAAGTGAAGCCATTCGAAAACATGTAAGTAAACAAAATTCGTTTGTCGTGTTCGTTAAAAGGACAATTTCATTTCACAGTCGTTAACTCTCCAAACGAAGGTGTACGCTAGACAGTGGGCTCGGGTAAGCTGCATCCTTCCACTGCATACACTAGGTTCAAATGCGCCTTGGATAACACCGGCCGGCAATCGCACAAATATTAGACTGGAGAATACTAACGGACAGTTAAAAAAGAGAACGCGTCCGGGAGACTTCTTAGCCGTTGTCATCCCACGAACATGGATCCACAACCATCAGCTGATATAGGAGTTTGAAACGTAAGCGACCTACGGGTGCAATCGCCGTGAATTTGCTGATGTTGAATTTTACGTCAAGAACATTCTTTACTGAATGAACACCTTCGCAGGCCATCTTGTCCAAAAATATCTTGACCGGGGGACCTCACGACTGCGTTTCAAAACGATATCTGGACGCAATGTAAGCGGGTCTGCGGCGACCACCTTGAACATTGCAGTTTCAACACGATGGCGACGCTTTCGTCGTGGATAGCATGCGAGGCACCCGGGGTTGTCGTTTTCCTCTTTCAATATGGCTTAATTACACACACATTTTGTCAGTGTTTCGGAAACTTTCCCACTCCTAAAGTAGGGCTATCTGTAGTGGTTATGTCCGTTTGCAAAAGTTGTCTTCATTCACGATCGGTGGCTGGCGAAGTACAGCTTGCCACCTCGACGGCTGGTGGGCTCGCAGTTGCAGCATTCTGCGGCAGCCAATTTTAACGGTTACCATATAATCCACAATTGTTTACTGGTGAAGCCACGTGACTGCAGACGTCGCACTGGAATAACATTTAAAAAATATCACTGCCTTTGCCAACAAAACGGTAGAACGTGCAAAGACTGGCTTAACTTCGGAGAACTCCTCATTGCCACAAGTACAAGCAGCAATAAACCGAGATGGGTAAAAAAAGCCTGAGAAATTATTGTCGTGTGGCCACTGTAGTAAATCGGTGCAGATAGCCAACTATCACTATGACCAGCATGTGCCAGTCAGCTGATTTTCGTTCTGGATATGTATGAACGGCAGATATAATTGAGTGTAGCAGGACGGGACAAACGAACGAAACAACCACAGGTGTTCCAGTACGGGGTACTGTTTTCCTCCACTTGTAATGTAGGAGAAAAGGATCGAAAAATCGCATGTGTTTCAGCGTAGGATAATGTTTGCGTTCAGTTGCATGGAGCTGCTGTAAGCTAATAATCGGGAATTCCTTCTCAATGTCGTTCGTCTAACAGACCACTTCATCAGCATTCCAGCGTACGTCATAAGTAAATGGGAATTTTACAACCGTTGTAGCAACCCAGCAAACACATGGCCAACTTCGAGGTGTTGACCAACATCTGGCCAGCAGTCGGCCAGTAGGCGAATCGGAATGGAATTAGGAACCATGATTGCCATGCTCATTTCGGTTATTAAACGCATTTTAAAAAATTCTCAAGCAGATTTTAATGTTAAAACCGCTTCGAATCCACGAGTTGTCGATTACCCCCAGTTTGTGCAAGTTTGTTTTAACGGATGCCTCCAGCAAACGCGCGTTTGCAGTTCCACTCAGTTCGTGCACGGTAAATGCAGTTGTGTTGTGTATTTTGCAGTCTGTCGTCACCAACAGTTTTTTGAAAGCTCTGTGTACGTGTTATTTGAATTGCATGCTTTCCGCTTTGTTAAAGTGGGTTTCTAACGTTCATTCACTTACAGTGATAGCCCAGAAACCGCGGGGATTGTTTTCACGAGTTAACACGAGTTAAATGAGTGGAGTGAAAGGATGGTACTGCAGAGGACTACGAACAGGCGTGTCAAACATGGGAACGATCAGTTACGCGCGCTGGAAGAAAAGTATGTCGTGTGTGAAAAAGGACAGCATAAGACTGTTGTCTGTGTACGTTTTTTACAGGACCAGAACGCTCACCTCGTGTCTGATTGATTACTGACGCTCGCATGATACATCGCGACTATGATCGATTTAATTCAAACTGGTTCACTGATTTCATGTCCTTTGTGTACGCCTACCGGGTGCATTGTACGTTCATTACCCTGCTCTCTGATTTACGGTACAACACGTGGCGTCACCCGCAATGTTTACTTCGGCAAATGCACCCGCAACATTTTGAGTAGATCCAGCAGCATTTTCAATGGCAGATTTGTGGATTAGCTGGTAAAAGTTTACGGATTACTTGGATTTGCTCAATGTGTTAAATCCACCGCTGGACTTGACAGAGCCAACTAAACTAAAACTTCTCCGCAACCATCTGGGAACTGAAGGACAGAGAGAGTTTGACATTCATTTCTTGCGCCACATAACCACCTTGAAGGAGGCTTTAAATACTATCGACAAAATAATTGGGGGCGTTACCAACGTATACGCCTCCAGGTTTACTTCTTCCCGCGTCAGGCAACAAACTGGGGAACCACTAGAAGGATTCACTGATCGACTTATAAGAACCATCCAACCGTGTGAGTACTCTAAAATACCCACTAAGAAACTTGAAGATTGCATGCCCATACAACAGTTTATATTTGGGGTACGAAATGAAAAAATTCGTGAATTACTTTTGACTAAGGACGCATCCAAATTATCCTGGGGGGAAGGCCTGTGAAATTGTCAGTTTTAAGGAACAAGTTCTATCACAGCGTGAATTGTCTCCGAAGTCGCCACAGTCGGTTCCAGTGAACAAAATTTCGAAGCCACCAGCTGCCTTCCAACCTTTTGGCAAAAGGTTCCGGTGTGGATCAACAGCACATCGAGCGAATAATTTGGAATGTCCGGCAAGAACTGCCAATCGTTCGAGTTGTTCTGAGATTGATCATTTTGCAGAAGTCTGCCATGCACGCTCGGTACGCGCACTAGAGGGAGTTGCTGTTGATGTTCTGGAAGAACTTCCTACCGCAGAAACAATTCATGCCCCACATTCGGACGACAATGTTGCTGTTTTCGTGTCTGTTAAAGATTCACGGTTACCATGATCAGGTGCTTGCACGGTCTATTTTCTATCGTCGGCCTTTAGACTGCCTCTTGAAATCGAACTAGATTCTGAAACTTCAATAGCTGTAATCCCATATTCCTTTTATGGGCGCCATTTCAAACATTTACCAGCTACTCCAAAGCATCCATAGAAATGAAAGGACTTACGTTACTCCAACTGTGTGTTTAATTTTTCCCACTTCTTCTGTGGCTGTGTATATACGCAACACCGACAGAAAACCGTTGTTGGGTCGTAACGCAATGGCTGCTCTGAACCTGGCACATTCCACCGAACGTATGACAATGGCTTCTGCTGGCGTGCCATTATCGCATCATAAATATCCACGATTATCTGCTGATTTAATCGGTCCTGCAGTCAACGTGGCCCACCTAATTCGTTTGAAGTCGGATGCAAGACTGCCCTCTATATCACAGCCGCGACCGATAACCCGTGTAAAGCGGGAAGCAGTTTCTGCCTCTATCAATCTGTTGCTTCAAAATGACATAATTGAGCCAACAACATGCTCGGCTTAGGTACATCCATTAGTTTCGGCTTTCAAAAAAGACGGTAGAGTTCGGTGTTCCGCAGATTTTCGAGCACTTAATGAACGGATTGTGGTTGAAAAATTCATTTTGCCTAATCAAGATGAACTGTTAATTAAACTTGCCGGAGCAAACTTTCTATCAAAATAGGACAAAAAAGTGCTTTCTTTTACCTGCCGCTAGCAACCAATACCAGATCTCTCACTGCTTTCCTCATTACAGAATGTTCATTCCAGTACAAAGTTCTACCGGTGGGTTTAAGTTTGGCTCCATCAACTTGGCAAAGACTCATGACTCAGTCTTTATCTTTATGCTGGTGTTCTATTGTGTGCAGGGTTGATGTGTATGTTTTCGGCAAATCTAAAGAACAGGATTCTAATCTTCACCATGTTCTAAGTCGTCTCAATTAGTTGAACTTACGTTTGAACATGAACATGTGTGTATTCTGTGTAACTGAAATATCATCCTTTGGCCATATTATATCCGATAAAGGAGTTCCTTCTTATGTGCAAAATACCGAGGCTATGGAAAATGCTTCAGAACCTACAAGTCTACCTCAACTCAAACGTTACCTCGGACTCTGCTCATACTGCTCAAGCCACCTTCCGAATTTCGCCACCGTGGTCGAAATACTACGATTACTTATAAGATCCAATATTCCCTTTGAGTGGTCCATCACCCAGAGAGAAGCCTTTTCACGCGTAAAGCAGACAATTGTCTCCGTTTACATTGTCAGTAACTGACGAATCCTGCAGTACGTCCGTTTCAACAGATGCCTCCGATGTTGGTCTAGGAGCCGTAGTTTCCCAAATGCAATAAGGACAGGAAAAGATTATCGCATACGCATCAAGAACACTTTTTTACATGGGAAGTAAATATTCAGCCAACGAAAAAGAAGCTTTGGCTTGTGTCTGGGCGTGTGAAAAGTCACATAATTACCTTTTCGGCAAACATTTTGCACTAACAACTGATCATGCAGCATTGACGACACCTTTCAGTCAAGGAACTAAAGGCCATAGATCTCTACGGATCAGTCGATGGTATACCAGACTGTTGAATTACGACTTGGTAATTAAATATAGACGTGGTTCAGGAAATCAAGCAGCTGATGCATTTTCTCGCCTACCTTTGCCCATAAAAACTAATACAGACAACATGAGCAAATTCGGAATGACGGCTGCCATTGATGAATTGATAATTCATGAGGTAACCAGGCAGCGACTGCGACAGCCTACACAAGTGGATGGTGGACTCCAACAATTGAAACATTACGTTTCTACCAAATAGCATAATGTCAAAACTATCACTGACTAGCTAAAATGCTCTTGCCTTTTGAGTGAAGAGCTTTCTGTGATAGACGGCAGCATCATGCGCGGATCACGGCTCGTCCCACCATATAGCTTAAAACGTGAGATTACGCTGTATGCTCATAAGATACATCCTGGTATCACACGAACCCTTCGTCGTGCTAGCGGATAGTATTGGTGGCCATGAATGTTTTCGTCAATAGAGGCTCTTGTCAATTATTGCCTCCCTTGTCAACATGCTGATAAATCAATCGAACCTAGAGTTGCTCCCGTGTAACCAGTGAAATATTCTATGCGCCCGTGGGCAACGCTGGCTATCGATATTATGGGACCTTCTGCAACAGCTTCCTGAAATAAACTTAACATACTGGTCGCAAGGCGCTACTACAGTGAATGGCCCGAGGCTCATATTTATGGATGTGTCACGTCAACCACAGTAATTCATAAAGTGAAATATCTTATTGCTCACTTTGGGATTCCTGAGGAGATTGTCACCGGTAATGGATCCCAGTTTGTCAGTTGAGTTTTGAAGAATTTCTACGTCGGTAGGGAATTGAACATTCGCGGACTGTTCCTTAAAATCTCGCAAGTAATGGTATGGTAGAACGTTTGAATCGCTTTTTGAAGGAGTCAATACAGGCATTACAGTTACAAGAGAAAACGTGGAGGGTTTCTGTACTTCAAGCGTTATTTACCTATAGCACCAGCCATCATAGAGCGACCGGAGAAACGCCTGCTGAAATTATGTTCGAGAGAGCTCTACGTAAGAAAATTAACGCAGCTCACCAGTCTACAAATCAAGACAAACCTACCGATTTACTTTGCAGGGAGACATACCAAAGGACCAATGCCAATTCAGCAAAACTATGACATCTGGAACATTTGTCCACTTGAAAACCAGTCACACAGAAAAGGGCAAACAAGCTTGTCATCCCCAATCTCCAAAGAGCGAACCCTCGGACCCAGTACATACGAGGTGGATAACAACAAGAAAGTCAATCGACGTGAATTATTTACTGGACAATTAACCCGGACAGTCGGTTTGCCATCACGTACGAAACAACCTCTGCAAACCCCTCAAATACTTGCCGCTCATCACGGGTTCCGAAATCTGCCGACCTCCTTATTCACGGCCGAAAGGGGGTGATGTGTTTGTACGTCCTTTACAAGGCCAGAACGCTCACCTCCTGTCTAATTGATTACTAACGCTCGCATGATACATCGCGACTATGATTGATTTAATTCAAACTGGTTCACTGATTTCATGTCCTTTGAGTACGTTTACCGGGTGCATTGTACGTTCATTACCCCTGCCTTGCTTTCTAATTTACGATGCAAGACCGAAAACCTTAAGTCAACCTGCAGGTTGGACATTGCATACCTTCTGTGCTGTACTACAGAAGTATTTAACAAACTTAATGCTACTGGTTCAGCTGTCGCACCAGCAGCTCTCGGCACCAAATCAGGTACTGTATTAAGCGCTGCCAAAAATCCCACTCCCAGTGGTAGGTTCACCCCTTCTAGGTTTATTGCTGCTGCAGCCAGTCAGTCAGCCGTAGTGACTAGTATTTCTGGTGACATCCGATTGTTTGCGATATACTCTAAATCGGTAACATTTACTGACCTGAAATTACTGTTAACTTTATAGAAACCCCTCGTTCCTGATTTACCGCTTGGTCCGCGCACATTCCGCAGAACTCCTCGCAATGTACAAAAGACAGTGCGCACCAGTGGATGTTATGTACACATACGGATGCCAAAATGTCTGCGGAACGTTCACCACCATCACTGCTTTCCAGCGGTGACCATATCACAATGCGAGTCAATATAGACGGGTTACCGTTGTTTGATCCTCCCGGTGCTGAGTCGTGGCCCATACTTAGTCGCATTGTGCAGCCCTTCACAAGCGCCCCATTCGTCAGTGGTGCCTATCGCGTTCGTGGGAGCCCCGACCCCGTTAATGAGTATCTTCAGCCCTTCGTGTCCGAAATGGTGGCAATACGCAGCGCTGGTGTGAGGCTCGATGATCTCAACTTAGCCAATCGTGTGGACATTCAGTGTTATTTGCGATGCCTCAGCTCGTAGCTACGTCAAACAAGCGAACAGTCTCAACGGTATATACGGTTGTGGCCCTTGTGTGCAAAATGGTGCTCGTTGCAGTTCGCGACGGATGACGTTCCCCTCAGCATCCTCTAGCATTCGCACTGACTTGTCGTTCCGGGAAAGACGTCAACCGGATCATCACATCGAACACACGGTGTTACTTCAACTGCCACGGTGTCATGAAACGGACAGTTCACATTGGGTAAATCTCAGATGAACGGTTGAGCTCGCGTCTGTTTAGCAGCGTGCATTGGGCTGCTGAGACGAAACTAAAGACATCAGTTTCCCACCTATCCATAGACTTTCACTGCAAATGTGATGTTTACCAATTTTGAGCGTTTAAAAGCCAACGAGTGTCGTGCGTTTTTATTATACTTGGGCCCCGTGGTTATGCGTCCATTCCTCCCCCACCCCATGTGCGAGAATTTCTTTCCATTCCAGTATGTGTCACTTCCTAAGTGACCGAGCCTGGTTCTTGCTCTTCAAATTTGTTCACCATTCTGCTTGTTTGTGTGGGGGCTACCAATTGGTTCACGATGTACATTGCCTCATTCACATTTGCTAGGATGTGTAGCGGTTTGGGCCGCTGCAGTGGTATTGAGCATTTTACTTCGAGAGCTTCATGAGCAGCGTCGTACGTTTGGTGAAGGAAACGAAAGAGCTGGATACTCAAGTGCATAATCTAGTATTTGAATATTCTACGCCCACTCACGTAGAGTGTACCGGCATACTGACGGATGACACCAATCTATGTAACGCAATGAAATGATAGTGCTACACGTTTATGGCACGCTCAAAGTTCTACATTTCTTGTATGCCTCCGGACAATTGTGGTATGATGAACAACAAACCGTACTCTGCTAACCAAAAGAAGAACGACGTCGTTTTCTGTAAGCCATTCGTACGCGTGCGTGATTTCTGTCCCCAGGCATTCCCCTCATTCGACCTTTACATTTAGCAGGCTTCTGACACATCACCACCTTAAAGATAAAGTCCTTGTCCCTCATCATGTGCGAATGTTTTCTAATCCCCGATGATGAGGAGTTCGTCATCATTCCCCTCTTGTACACATTACAGTAAACATTTCGTCCCTTCTAGTTGGTACCCACCGAGAAATTACGACGCGTCACTGGTGCTAGAAACTAACACCGAAGGCAGAGCATAATGATACATTGAAATTACGGATGCATCACATTGCTGAGTTTTTGAAGACAAAGGAAGTTGCGCTTATTAGCCATGCTTGGCTGCTGGGGGATACAATGACGGCTTGGCCAACGATGAAGCAGTCGAAGGTAATGAAATTTTTACAAGCCCACACACTGCTACCTTTGGGTAAATTTCAGTTACACGAAGTCCGTATTTTGAAGATAACCGGTAAATTCTATCATGCCGTTTAATTATGGTCGAAGAAAACTCTCAGGAAGCACGAGTATACGAGCGGATGGAGGAAGGTGGATCGGAATCTACTTCCACATCTGTCACAACGCGGCTTTGACAGCAACCAATAAGAGAGACGAGCGAGTGTCCTGTTTGCCTTCATTTGATTTCACACGAAAACGCATCGTGTCGTCCTCTGACAGCGATGTTTCAAGAAGCGCGCCCACTCCAGTGATAAATGTTGACAAATTTTCTCATACTCCCCCATGAAACAAGTAAACGTAGTCAACAGGTAAGCCACATTTCTGCATGACTCCATGTTATCACAGCACTGTGTTACATGCCGATGTTGATCAACCGGAAAAAGAGTTGTTAAAACATCAGTTTGAATGGTATTCATTTTTTTGTAGAAACATCCCGTCCTTCTAATTCCCGAGAACATCATGAATATCTGATGAGTCCCCGAACGAAGACTTCCAGAGCTACGTCAAGCGAAGGAGGTATCGCTTCGACAATCAAACGATGCATCTGAATAAAACCATGATGCTAACGGAAGACCGCATGATACGCATGGAAACGACATTGAACAACATTTGTTCATCTATATCAGCAGCCTCCCCAGTCGCCTTATTGAAGGAAAACCCCACTTGCAAAACCATCAGCAAGGAATTCCCGTTAACGGATCGTGAGGCGTTGAAAACTTTTCAACAGAAGCGTAAATTCACGCAATATTTAGAACAAACTGTTAGATATCACCCTTCTTACACCACATTTTCAGACCAGCATATTATCAAGAATACACGTAGGTCGAACGGCGGCCGAATGCGTGCGCAACGCGTGTGGTTTTATGTTCAGTAACGAAGTTAGCGGTGAAGTCAAGTGGCCGAGCATCAATAACAAATCTCGTCTAAGGGGTTCCCCGTTGTGCGAAGCCATAGTTTACAAGCCTCGTTACCATTGTCTATCATGTCTCTAGGTGCCGTCCGTGATGAATGCAATTACCCCCCTCGAAGTTGGAAGGCAATATCCACCAATTAATCAAACAGTGGTTTCAGATAGCAAAAGGTCGGAATGGGGTTGGCAGGGCGAGTAGAGTGACGAGAGAGACGAATCCACAGGTAATGTACCATGTCATCTCGTAATGTCTTCTTATCAGATTGTTCCTGCTAGTGGGTCTGTGAAAGAAACAGTGTACCTGGACCAGTGAAAGGCAGATAACTTTAATTATCCTGTACACAATATATTTTTCTGTTTGGAAAATTGTTCTTGCCCTCGTTGCGATGCAGCGGTGACTGGCGCGTGTTTTCCCGTTCGCGCGTACTCTGCAGAGAACAAGAAGGTCCGGTCCGCTAGAACACAAAGTTCCGTGCATGGTAGGCAAAGTGCGTTATATGCAGGTGTTTCATTCGTTAGACTGGTGGGTGTAAGCTAGGCTAGGAAGCACGAAAATCGTTGTAACATATCGTTATGTTATGTGACGAAAAGAAGTCTCGCAAATTTTTTGGGCCGACTGCCTGTCAGGCCAGGCCGGAGTTGGTACGACTCTACTGGGTGGTGCCGGCCGACTCTGGCACTACTCGTGGCCAGACGAGGGCGAACTCCGGAACGACTCCGGTTTGTTTGCTGCCCCAGTAGCACACTGGAACACTCAGCCGTGCCCTGAGTGATCTTTGGGTGTTCCTTTTGGAACACTCACCAAACTTCCTTGTGTCTAGGTTCTGTGTATCAATTCGCGTGTATGAAGGGTAATAAAAATAAAACACCTCTTTTGCTACTCGAGAACGTGTGAGCAGACCTACACTACTCATGTAAATTTTGTTTTATCGAACCACTTCACACTAATGATGACCTCGCCAAATTATCAATTTCAGCCGTCTTGCTCAATTCGTTGCGTGGAAAACGAGCACCAATGAGTCGAAAGGGCCAAGGGGTAGTTCGCGTGCGAACGTTCACCGTTTGGCCAAACAAGCGCACCAGGAGCGTTCTGGAGGCAACGTTAAGACACCCACGGCTTTTGTTGCAGGGGAGGAACAATTGATTCCTCCAGTTTTGCAAAACTTCCAGGGTAAGCGATATTTTCTATGTGAACTTAAAAATCTGGACGAACGTTCACTTGAAACCACTTCTTCGGTCTTGGAAAGTGTCATGGGGGATTCCTTAACGGAAGCAAAGTCCACTGATTATATTCTCTAGCCCTCCACTTCGACGATCACTCAAACAGTGATGACAAGGACTATCTCTATGGCGCTGGATATAGGTATGCGACAATTTCATTCAACACCACTGCCATCATCATTTCAGACGACTTCGTCGGTACGAACGAGAGGAAGAGGACTCCCGCAGGAGTTGTCCGCGCGATTGCTGTGGAGGTCCGCCTATCTTCAAAAGCCGTCGGCATTATGCTCAGTCATTTGAGGGAAGTGTTGCCTTAGCTGCCGATGGATGCACATACTCTTTTGGGAACACCACGGGAGTGTGCGTGTGTATTCATCGAGGGTTGTGAATACGTCCACTTTGGTTTATTTGAATGCATAAGCCACGCCGTACGTGAGCGATGGACGGAAGACGTGAATATTCTGCGACTTCAGTTGCATATTGATGGTTTGACCCTTTTCAATAGTTCACGTTGAACAGTAGGTTGATGAGACTGAGAGGAGCCCTGACTTGCGAGTTCCCCAGGAAATGCCGATCAACTGTGGACTGCGACCGGTGGAAGGCTACGGAATTTCGGCAATTCCTGTTGTACATTGGCCCTGTGGCGTTAAATGGAGTGGTAGATGACGAAATCTACGAAAACTTCCTAAACTTTTCATTTTCTATATACCTACTCTGCTGCCCAAAGTGGTGTCTGCACTATGAGGATTTCATGGAGTCGTTGTTGCGAAAAACATTGGTTCAGTTTGCTGCTATCTACGGAGAATCTGAGCTTGTGTTCAACTTCCACTGTGTCAGCCACTTGTGTGGGGACATCAGACTGCACGGACCGCTGGACTTTTATTCGGCGTTTCCATTTGAGTCGTATATGAGAACTTCGCGCGGTTTCGTACGATCACCAAATATGCCCACTTCGCAGGTCTCCCGACGCATAACGGAAAGAATGAATGTACAGCTGCCAGATGAAAGTGCACTCGTGGATGATGCGAAGACAACACTCAATCCTATAGAAGCAAAAACAGGGTAGATTCATTCACGAAGGTGTATTGTACTGTGACATCAAGCCGAACGACGTGGTGTTGGTGGATGGACTTCCCGCGGTAATCACCGGCTTCTCAGGAAGACACATTCGCAAACAGCGTTTTGCAACCGGTTGCGATGTTTTGACAAGATGTTGCCTTCCAGCAGACAATATTTTCTGTTTCCATATATCTGCATCCACCTGCTGGGTGAACTGTGAACGTATCCAGTGTAAAGGACTGTTTTTACCAATGAAGGACAGTTATGTATTTTACCCGGTAATGCACACCTGGAAATTTGTCTGTAAAAAATCCTACCTAATTGCATTCTTTCTTCTTGAGCAACAAAACGATGCTTGCGCTAATGAACATTTTCATTTTCAGATGTTTCAGGTTGTTGAGTTCGATGATGAAATCGTGAGCATAGTGCACAGATCGTGGATTACGCAGCCAGGGCTTGCGCTCTGGCCGGGATTGCCATCCACGAAGCATCACAAGTTGCTCTTCGGTGGAATGACAGCACCCACTGGTTTAAAGCTGTACAACGTCAAGATGCATCGCGCAACAGGTATGTGCTTTTGATTTTCCTAACATTTTCTAGATGACTTTCAACTGGCTTACAAATATCAACGAATACTGGAGCAATTGTCAGACGTACCATCATCGGACGCCACGAATATAATGGATTGCGGTGGCAGACGTAAGAGGTACAGTGAAGTCGCATTTCGTCACGTTTACAGAAAACCTATCGTTCGTTCTGTCTTCACGTATGAAGTGGAAGAGAAACGAAAACCTCCAGTGTACAGCGTCGATATCGACTATTCTCCGCCACCACCACCACAATTGGAGAATATGTCCCATGCATCTCCATCTCAACCACGATGGACATTGGGGTCACTGGAGAACCTGCCCTCTTTCTCCAGCCCCATTGCTTCCAGGTATGTCATTAGTAAAATATCAATCAGTACGCAGTTGACTCGACCATCGTTAGTCCACCAGCAGCAAACAGTGAGACAGTGTGCAAAAACGACACAGCCAAAGAGGTGAGAAAGTTGAAAAGTTAAGTATGTTCGATACAAAGAATCACCGTGTTCATCAGGTGTAACTGAGAACTCAGTTCTCCAAAACATCCGAATCCGCGAGAAGTTGCATCCCCTAAGGCTGGAAGTGAATGCATTGCGATTCCAACATGCAGCTCCTGGTACGTCATCCACTGAACACCTCCCCGTGCGATTCCCCATGCAGTCCATAGGGGACATGCAGCTGCTGAATATGAAGCTGAAATAAGCAGAGATATATACCCATCTGGTATGTTTGACTTTTCCGATTCACAGTAAGCAGGTGATCTTTCTCAGCAGTGTCGGTGGCACATCCATGGGCGAATGCACTCGTAATGTTATGAAAACATTACTGACGGATGAAGTGGCGAAAACGATAAACTGGAGAGGAGTGAACAATCAAGTCTCCATTGCCTCCTCACCGTTGGCCGCAGCCATCGTTGGCATGTTCGATCACCGAAAATCATCACTTGTTAAATGTAGAATCTATCATGAAGAAAGCTTACCCGGGGTATCGCACGCGGACGTCAAGGGAACCATTCAAAGGTGAATTCAGAAGGCCAGATTGCGGACAACGAAAGAAGCCGACGATCTCGTTACTGACATGTTTGCACTGTGACTATGGTTACGTACTCGTTAAAGTTATACAAATGTTGCTGTAAAAATTGCGCTCGATATAACGTATGGATATTTATGTGCCTTCTACGTCGTTTCTCGTGAATTGGAACATTGCGTCGTCGTTATTATGCGAACTTAGATTTCCGTTTAACGCTACTGAGCTCCGTAGGAAAACAGATATTGGGCGGCATATGATAAGATCGCTTAATGGGGCTGCGCGCATTTTTTCTCCCGCTGTTCCCTGGCTGGTCCCAAAGTTTCTAGTTAGAACACTCAGGGATCACTCGGGGGACGCTCACGGAACACGCAGGGAACGCTCAGGGAACGGTCGTGCTACTATAGTAGCATCATTCGCATCATCGTTGATAATTGCGAAGAAACAGTAGCTTCATTCAATGGTGAAGATGTTGCCAGAGGTGCCACAGATGAACTTGTGGACGGCTGTGGCAACGTTTGCAGTGACGTGGGATTAAGGGGACAAATGATTGGAAAAGAGTCGAAAAGTGGGCGGGAAGATGAAGTGGGGACGGCTAAACGAGGCCGGATTGGAGTAACGGCTGGATCAGTCGCCGCAGTACGAGAGTTGGGACGTTGGAGAGTGGGGATGCCCAGGGAGGAGGCAACGGGACTGCGGAAAAGGGTGACTGGAACGCCTTGAATGGAAGGCGCGAGTTTGTGGAACTTCTGCTTCCCCGAAGAGCCACCTGCCTCCAAGACGAACGCCGGATACCGCGCTGTTGTGGCACCAGTAGCACGCACAGGTGAACAGCTATCGGAGTCCTCGGATGATGACTGCG
>QNGE01000465.1:227830-254141 GCA_008508345.1 Paragonimus westermani
TTTCTTCATGGTTGTGTGGCAGTTAAGCATTAGTGTTAACCACTGATGTATTGCTGTCTATGATGATGATGATGACAGGATACAGAGTTTTCTTGGGGGACCCTACCCGGAGCCAATGACTCAAGAGTCTGACTCGCTTGGCATTAAGGGGCTTGCCTAGCCCGACGGGGTAGTGAATAAGACAGTAATGTCTGATTCTGAACACTGCTGCGCGCATCGGATGTACTCGGAGCTACATCGGGCTTTTGAGAGATATTCGATGTTTTTCGACCGTATTGGATAATACGCCGGCGGTCACGGTCAACCGTTGGGCGATCGGAGTGCTCTTTGTTTTAGGGTACCTTTTCTAACCCCGTTCTTCCTGATACGGAAGACAGCAGTGCCGCAATTATAAAAATAGTTCTGCTGTATGCCCATAGGATCGTGCCTGACTGCCTAAGCACTCCTACGCGGTCAGTAGTGCGACATACAATCCTATGAGTGTAACTGCTTTTCGTCTGACCGCTCCCCTTTGGCCTGTCTGACAAAGTTGCACCTGGAAGGACCGGAGTCCTAGTCAGCATAGCCCGCCGGATCAAAACAGTACACAAGCCCGACTACCTCGTCAAGGTAGCAGTATAGGTCGGGATGTGGCGTTAGCCAGAGCCTGCTTGACGGAATTGAAAGCGGTGGTGGTTTCTGGAGTGAAGACTAACTTTTTGGGGTTATTTTGCAGCAGATCAGTCAATGGTTTGAGTATGTCGGAGCAATTGGGAATAAAGCGACAATAGTAATTGACAATCCCCAAAAATCGGCGGAGGCTTTTTTAGATTGAGGCAGTGGATGATCCGAAATGGCGTTGGTTTTCCCAGGTAGTGGTCTGATGCTGTCTTTGTCGATGCAATGACCGAGAAAGTCAATGGGAGAGGCACCGAAGATGCATTTTCTCGTGTTGATGGTGACGCCGTAGTGGTTTAAACGCTCAAAGACAGACTTCAAGTGAGACAAATGCTCCCGTTCGTTGCTGCTGGCGACCAGTATGTCCTCGATGTGGACGAACACAACGTCCAGTTCACGTAGGATTTTGTCGATGGAGCGTTGAAATGTTTGTGCGGCGTTCCTGAGGCCAAAGGGCATACAAACGAATTCGACTAGGCCAAATGGAGTTGTGGTCGCCGTCTTGACCATGCCATCGGGGGCCACAGGAATCTGGTGATATGCATTGACTAAATATGTTTTGAAAATTATCGTTTTTCCAGATAAACCGATGGAGAAATCATGGATGTGCGGAATGGGATAGCGATCCGGTACAGCTGCGTTGTTCAGCGCTCGGTAGTCGTTGCATGGTCTCCAATCTCCCGCCGTCTTCTTGGGAACCATGTGTAAAGGCGATGACCACGGACTGTTCGACGGACGAATGATTCCGAGCTGCAGCATTTCTGCAAATTCCTCTTTGGCGATCTTCAGTTTCTCTGGCGGCAGCCGGCGTGTATGCGCGAACCTCTGTGGTCCTTTGCTGATGATGTGATGGAAAACATAATGTTTCGGCGCTGTGATGTTGGCTGTTGGTTGGTAGACTCCGGGAAATTTTCAGTAACACCGTATACTGGTTGGCCTCTGGTAAAGCCATTCGTAGTCCAATCAAATTGATGGTGGTGGCTTCACCTTGAGCGCACAAAGTAGTGGTGTTGTCTACCAGCTTCCGGCGGCTGAGGTCAACAGCCAAACCGTACTTTGTGACAAAATCAACACCGGTGATTGCGTGTTGAACGTCGGCAATGATAAATATCCAAGAGAAACTTCGACGTAGTCCGAGGTCAACCGTCAACAGGTGTTGGCCATAGGTCGCGATTTTAGAATTGTTAGCCGCCTGTAGGGTGTAATCCACGGGTTTGAGGTCACGTTTGAATTTACCTGGAGGTATAACGCTGACCTCGGCACCGGTGTCGATGAGAAAACGGAGTCCAGTGGAGTTGTCGTAGACGTAGAAGAGGCGACTGTTGATTTGGCCAGTGACAGCCGTCGCCATTACTGGCTGGCCAGGTCGTTTCCCTGATTCTCATTTCCCTTAGGGAGTGGGCTGGCATATGCGCATGGCTGGGTGCATCTGCGGGCACTGTCACTGAAACGTTTATGGTAATAACGGACTTTAGAGGCTTGGAATTTAGAAGTGGGAGGTCGCGAGCAAGATCGGGATCGGGTGCGCGAGAAGTTGCGACCGTTCATAAGGTGTTCAGCTAAGTTATTCACAGGAAGTGTCAGTTGAGACACCTGGCATTGGAGGTTATCGAGAGTATCCTGTTGTGGGTCAGTGCGAGGAGAAGGGTCACGTGCATGGCCGATGGAACGTTTAATGAAACATTCATGGACCTTGTCTGCTGTTTCTGCTAACTTTTCCAGTGAAGTGTCAGGGTCTTGTACGGACAAAATAACGGAGGTATTGAGCCGGAGACATTTCGTCCATAGTTGCCTGAGGATGGAATCGCCTATGTTATCGCCGACCAGAGATATTCTGTGGCGGAGTAACTGAGGGGGGGTGCGATCACCTAAGTTGACACCAGAAGGCAACTGTTGCAGCTTGGCTTCGTCCGAAGCAGCCTTCAACTTATCATATGGAAAATCGTCCGGCATGGGGTCGAGTATATCAATTGTCTCGGAGGCGATGTCAGTGGGCAACTGTGTGGCGACGTAAGAGAACATGGTGGCCTGGGAAGTAATCTTACGGAAACGGAAAAATGCTTCTGCTTGAGTGAACCAAACACGGGGGTTGGAAATACGAAACGCAGGTAATTCAAGATTAATAGCGTTTTCGGAGAACAAACTAGCGTCGGAATCAGAAATCACTGCAGAAACACTGGGAGTTCTGGGTTTAGCGACAACGGAACCAAAAAAGGTATATATGTACGATGGGCAAAATAGAAAAAAACTCGGGCTCACCAATTTATATAGTGGATCTAAACGCTATATGCAGTTCAGGTGTGAATACACCTGGAAAGGTAATGAGAGAAAACGAGACACGTTGGAACTTTAAAGTTTCAATGTGTGTTGTTGTAAACCGTCTACTTAGAACTGCACAACACGGTTATTCAGAACGGGAAATCTTGTCTATCCAACCTGTCGTACTTCATGAATGAGGTTACAAGACGATTAGACAATGATATGAAAGTCCAGGTGCGCTACTTGGATTTCAGCAAAGCCTTCAATTCAGTCACTCACGGTTATCTCATCCACAAGTTGAAGCTGTTTGGTATCTCCAACCAAGTGATTGACTGGGTAAGGGATTTCTTGGGTAACAGGGTTTTTAAAGGGAAGGTTGGGAACGGATTCTTTGAGCACAGTTCTTTTAAGTACAGCCCACACTGGTGTCCCTCAAAGACCCGTTTTGGGTTCTCTCCTGTTGCTGCTGTCCGTCAGTGATCTGGTGACTGGCTTAGTAACCCCTGCTTCGTATTTGCAGATGTTAAGATAGCAGGGTCAACAAACCGCCTCGCTCAACATCGGACCTCTAGGCAGTGGCAGAGTGGCCTCTCAAGTGCACCTCCCATTACATGCCGCCAAATGCCAAATCGCATATGGAAGCCCTGAACTTCTAGAAGTACCCGGTCCCCAGGATCCATTCACCATTGCATGCGTAGAAAAGGCCCGGGACCTGGGAGTGTTGGTCAAAAACGAACTCAAGCCCTCAGCTCAGTGCGCAGCGGCTGCACATGGAGACCGCGGTGAGCTGCTTAGATGTAAGGGTTTTGTCTAACAAGCATCCGGGAGCATTTCTGCCGCTGTACAAAGCCACAGTCCTGTCTCCTCTGGAGTACTGCATGCACATGAACACTTCACTTACGTAAAGCTATCCAGTGTATTAACAGAGTACAACTCGCAACTGCAGTGATAATAGGATTCAAGGGCAAACCCTATCAGGACCGACTAGAGAAGCTCGGATTGTACTCTATGGGAAGGAGGAGGGTGAGAGGTGATTCCAATTCTGGAAGGCACAAGCGGCGTAAAGATCACAGATTCGTTCGGACAAGTGGGTTAAGGCGCCATCGCCAGAGGTCATAGTCTCTGATTAAAGAAGCAGAGCTCGTTTTGACTTACGAGCAAACTTCTTCAGTCACTGGATAGTGAGTGCCTGAACTAGGTAGTTCGCAGCGGTACCGCGATCTCCTTCAAAATTCTCGGGTAAAGTGTGATCGAACATCTTTCCAGGCCATCCCTAGCATAACGGACGAGACTTGGCAGGTAGTGACAGTGCTGTATAGGTCAAACGGATTAAAGCCGGCCGGTTACAAATGACGCAACTGGTAAACAAGAAGTATATTGCCGACACGCGAAGTCGAGGTGAGAGCGAGCGAATAACAAGACAAAACGTTAATACAGCGAGACGACGGACGAGCACGCAGCGGAGCCATATGTTTGTGTTTGCGGGCGACTTTCGGGTAACCACACTCGTTCAAACAAATATTTGAACGCGTACAAAAGTTGGTGACGGGGAGTATACATGGCACTCGTAGCTTCGACACAGTTAGCAATAAAGAAATAAGGTCGGCACAGAGCTCTCTCACGAGAAGACAACCAGACTGTTGACTTCGAAAGTGTAGGAGTTTTTCAGTTAACCGGAATCGTTCACCCGAGCACCAATGGTCCAATTTACTCCTGCCATAAAGCTCGCGTCTACGTCCGGTGGGAGGAGGACGGAAAACAGTTGAAAGTGGTTGGGAGAGCACGGTCGGGCAGGTTAGTAATTTTAGGCAGCTGGGGAATTAGGAACGGATACGTTGTCCATCTAATAGGGCCGTAGCCTTGTTCGCGTCCATCGTAGGCGGTCCTCACAAGACTTCCAGCATCTTCTGACGATGCATGGCCTCAACGTCCTATATAGATAATGGATGATTAACTCTAGGTATCTGGAATATACAGTGCTCATAAACTAAAAACGATAACCTCACCGGGTTTCTGACCCCATTGCGTCCGACAGGATAAGGTTTTCATTTTCTTTTTGAAAGAAGATGTCTTGTTGACAGAGTCTGCTCTAGGTAAAGCCATCTAAAATTAACTTCGTAAAGAAGTGCGACAACAATAAAAATCAGATACGGCGGACGTCCATATAATCTGCGAATCGTACTGGCCTCCGCAACTCTCGACCACGTCTACTCTGGGGACTTGGCTCCGTCGAGGCAAGCGGAGTCACAACCGAAACCGAATCTGTACAAACGGGATCCAATGTGCTGGCCGAAGAGAACGTTGCTGTTTGCGAATCAGTTCCCTATGAGGCCTGTCGATAGGGGTCACCTCGCGTTTACCAATACGCTCCAACACGAAAGTCTTTGCTTAGCCTGCGAATACGCGGAACGGTCCTGTATACGGAGAGTGCAAAGGTCCTCGAGGAGTAACCGAACAAACCAAAACATGAGAACAAGTTGACAAAGGAGGATGTACGTACGATGGCGTCGTCTCTTCCCTCAGTGGGGTTGGTCGGAGTCGTCTCATGTGTTGGGCTAACCGCTCGCCGTAATCCGCGAAGTTGATGGGTCCCGTTGCGCGTGGGGCTACCAACTCGCCGGGTAAACGTAAAGAGCACCAGTGGACTAACTGGGCGGGGATGGTATGTAGGTCTGCCTTCGGCGTGTTACGGATACCTAACAAGACTAGCGGCGAAACCTCGTGCCATTGGGAGTTGTTGGTAGCGGATAGTGAACTTTTCAATTGCCGATGCGAACGCTCAACCAACCCGTTAGCTGCCTGGTGGTAAGCCGTTGTGCGAATTCTCTACAGTTTAGCGCGTTAAGGAGTGACATGAAGGCTATGTCAAAATGTGACCGGCGATCGGTGGTCATTACAGCGGGGCAATCAAACTGAGCAACCCGACGTTCCAAATATACCCGTGCGACGGTTTCTGACGAACACTTCGGAATTGGTATAGCTTCTGGCCAACGTGTAAACCCGTCTACGCATGTCAAGATATATGTACACCCATCCGAGGTTGGCAGAGGTCCGACCAGGTCGACATGCACATGATAGAAATGCTCATCTGGAGCAGCAAAACTTCCCATTGGGGTACGCGTGTGGCGATGAATTTTAGACCGCTGGCAGTGTATGCACGCGTTGGCTGATATGCGAAAGTCGCGGCTGATATTGAGCCGGACAAAGCGCTGTGTGACCATTTTGACTGTTGAATGTATTCCTGGATGAGACATGTTGCGCAACGTGTCAAAAATTCGGCGGCTGAGGGTCAATGGAATAACTGGACGAGGGATGCTTTGTGAAGTGTCACAAATAATCACCCCTCCGGAGGAATTCATGGGAACGCTCTCTAACTTAAGGGAACTTGGCCGACGAAGTTGGTCTATCTCCGGATCGTTGTCCTGTGCGGCTGCGATCGCTGCCAGGTCGACTGACCCTTCTGCCATGCTCGTTGTAGCATTAATGCTTGAGAGAGCATTGGCGACTGGGTTCGCTGTACCTGAAATATGACGTATATCGGTCGTGAATTGAGCGATATAATACAGGTGTCTGGTCTCTCTGGGGGAATACTTGTCGGTTGTCAAGCGCAAGCGTACGTTAGCGGCTTATGGTCTGTAAAGACGATGAAGTCACAGTCTTCAGGGACATATCAAAAATAGCGGATGCGGTGATATACCGCCAACCGTTCTTTTCCGAAAGCACTATACCGCGACTCAGTTGGCTGTAATCGTTCAAAGAAAAAGGCTAGTGGGCACCAGTCGCCACCGGGTTGTTGCTGCATGACCGCCCTTACAGCCACGTCTGATGCCTCTACGGTTAGTGCTAAAGTAGCAGACGGATGATAATGCGACAGTGATGCTTTATTAACGATAGCCCTTTTTAAATTGACGAAAGCCATTTTTGCGGCCGTTGTAAATAGGAATGAGCGTGCCTTATCTCAGAGTAGGTCGGTGAGCGGTTGCATTAGACGGGCACGGTTAAGGACACAGATTGGAAATCTCCGCTAAAGCGTTCAAACATTGTCGTCTGCAGACCAGGAGCGGTGATACCACGGGTAGCAACTATAGCAGCATGCGCTTATTCCCATGCCGCTGTCCATACAGTGGTCGTGGGTTGAAACAGTTATCTTTTCATCAGCTACACTCCAACTTACTCCTGAATCCCAGACTGTCTACCGATGTAAATGAGAGGTCGAACCAACGTGACCGAAGAAATAACAAAAAATTCAACTACAGAAACTCTACGCACGGAATCAGTAAATAAACCCCCGACTGTTCCCAACCATCAGAAACCCCCGACTATGTGCCATCGAGGCAACGGAAAATAGTTGCATTGTTAAAGTTGGTCATGATTGGCGGATCTTGGTTTGTGTCAGAAATAGAACCGGACTTGGATGTCCGATGTGAATTGCCGGCGACTGGTTCCTTTTTACCTTTTTGTTATCGGATAACGGGTTGATAGACTCACCTGCTGCTCAGTGGATGTCTTCCCAGTTGATAGAATGTCCTGCACTGTTTTGGGAATATGCGGACCAAATACGTATGTGGCGACACACTCATGAGAATGTGCTATTCTGGTGATCCCATTCAAGAAAGGACGAAGTCGGAGTTTTAATTAGGAAGTTATCTGATACCTCATGTGCATACATCACTAGCTGTTTGCCTTGTTTGTGATGGTTGAAGTCACTCATATTAGTAGTCTGGAGAAAGCTGATACTAAATAACTTGTATTTAGACAATAATTTGGGGGGGGGGGTTCATGTTGATTTTCCCCTTCCACTCGTGTTTCCCTCTACCCACATAGATTATTAGTTAATCAAGACGGGCTTTGAAGTCGAAAAACGGAACCCGAAAAGTTGGGATAGTCGCAGCTCTGGACGCACTTTTCTGGCATTCTGGTGTAAATATTCCGGACGCCTGATTGGCAGCAGCCACTTTGTCGTCTGCAAATTGAACTTGAATTTATTCGATACCGTTGCACACCTATAAATGTTACATGAATAAAAACTGCTTACTGCAACCAATACGAGGTGTTTTCCTTATCATTTACGTGGGAGGTTTCAGTTGGAGTACGATTTCTAGGGTTATCCAAAGTCCCCAATTCGAAGTGTTACAGAAGCATTCACTTACATAGGTACAGAACTCCGTGTTGCTATTCAGTGTTGCTGAAACAAGTAAACAGCCAGTTTCCCCAGCCGCTAGGCACGTCCCACCCACCGTTTACGCTCTCGATCTATCTTGCGCATTTGGAATCCCGTCACGCCCTTCCGATCCAAGTTTCTTGGAGTCTGCTGAAGCTGTCGCAATCAATCGATTCACACCAACCCTCTGTGTTCAGAAACAACCGTTCATGAACTTGACCGTTTCGTGTAACTAATGACCTGTCTTACTCCGCTTGTTGATTATCCATCCATCTGGTTACTTGTTATTGAAAGCCCATCCATATTCTTGTGGATTTGGTACTGATGAGTCAATACCAAATGCTTGCATCTACCAGTTTTTATTTTCTAACTACTTTGTTCAAACTGTTTAAGTGAACCGATTGTTTCAGACTTTTTGTTCATTGTTTGGTTGGGTTTTCGACTGTTCATATTTTCCTCTACACCTCTAATTCCTGATGGTTGTTTTAGTGTTGTTATCAGGTAAATGGATGGCAAGGTGTTCTACATGTCAGCGTGTATGCACAAACAAGAATAGTGATATTCAGGCATTTTTGCTGCTTGATTTTACCCCCCGCTTATCTTATCCGTGTGTAGCTTCACTTGATGTACCTATATTGTTCAAATTCTATGGCTTTACTACGTCTAGTCCACGGATTTATAGACCGTTTTGTCTTCAGAACGTATCTTATTGTTGTATACTCCATTTAACACGCTTTCACCTAGAAATCTCTCACTTACAGGCCATTCAGTACGTGAATGTGTTCGTTCACTCAAGTTGCTTGCTGTCTTGCTTACCGGATCGCTAATTAGAGAAGAGCTTAGTATGTTTTTTTATGTCTGTGACTATTTGCACAGCACACACATCACCCGTTGTTCAGAAACGTGTTTGAACTGTTCATCCCTATGAGCCAGTTGCTCTTTAGAATTTGGGTGTGCAGGGGTTCGTTGAGTGGGACAGCAGACCTATTTTGCACCACTTTTGACAAAAAAGAGGTTGGCTTATCGAGGATGACCGCTATTAGTGGCATCTGATAACTCCCATAGGTAAGCCTTATCGTTGAGGGTTCTAGTTTATGCTGATTGATGCAAAACAGATAAACGTGATACTTATGCAGAAATTACAGTGGAGTAATCCGGCAGTGCAAGCAAAATTGATGGCTGTTGCTTAACGCGGTGCTATAAAAAGGGTTTTGTTGTACTGATTTTGTGTTCAATGTATATAGCACGGGTGCTAAAAATAATCATAATGCTTTCCCAAAGGAATCCGATTAATGACTCACTTATTAACGGGACGACCTAAGTCTTAGATGCATAATGTTTTCTTCCATTCAGTCTTTGTCGGTTTATTTAAACCTTTTATTTTCTCAGGGTGAATGAGTCGTACATCTGTATGCCAATTCTATCAGGCCGGCTATTGTCGGAATGGAGTAGCTTGTTCATTTGGACACCCATCGGTACGATGTCGCACATTTACCTCAGCTGGGTGGTGCCCGTATGGCTATAACTGCTACTTTTGGCACAATTGTTCAAAAACAAGGGTTCTGACGACCACATTCAAGCGCAAGCCATGTGTATTCTTTGCCAATAACCAGTGCAACTATGGTGATGGCTGTGCATTTTCACACGATTTGCAGTCACACAATCACTCCTCTGCAATGACGTTGGCTGAGTACCGATCTTCCAAAATCTTCTCACCAACTGATCTGCAAAACCAAAACGCTGCCAAAACACCTCAACCAGTCTATGAGGGCGTTTGTGTGAGTGAGGGTAAAGTAGTGTTTTTGTATCATGGTTTATTCCTTTCAGTTCGATCCAGCACCCCGGTAGCTCCTCCCATAAAAATCATGTCATTACGAAATACGGTCCCCATGCCTAATCATTTTCGAATGAATGAGTCAAACGAAGCAGACATTTTTCATTTGCGGACAATGGAGATTAAACGCATGTTGACGAGTTCACCGGCGGACAAGCTCTGTGAAGTTCAACCTTCCGGTGATGGGAGAACGTTCTGCGTCAGGTTTCCCTCTACTGACCCGGATTGGGTAAGCATTCAGTCGTGTTTGAAAATGGTTGCAAATGCTTCACAAGAGTGCCTCACTTACTGCTGCAACACCCCACCATTTGTTTCCCATTCTACTGTTTGCCTTCGTTTCCTCAGGCATTCATCCAGTTTATAGTCTTCTTCGACGCCACTTATCTCCAACGTCGTCCGTTCTCTTGATTTCACGCACACTTTTTCGTGTCTTTCTTCAACAAGGGAAGTAGAACTTTGAAGCCGCAACACATTTTTCCGTTTGATTCAACAAGTATAACTGAACGCTCTGCTCACTACCGTTCTTTTCGAACGCATATCACGTTTGACTCAACCTGGCTAGACTAACTGGCGTACGCTCTGTGCATTATGGAAGGTGCACAGTGAGGCTTCATAGGTACTTTTCAATGTCGTGCATAATTAACCATTCCTACACCCCTGAACCTGAAAGCCCTCTCGATTTCTCCGGCATACAGGTCTATGGTGTTCGAGAGGTTTTAATAAACGTCCACATTCATCGTATGTATCAGTTAGATCCATTGTGAATCACTGTGTTGAGCAATGAATATTTGTCTATTCTTCTTGTGGAGTAAGTTCTAACAGTCTGTGCACCGCTCTGACTGCATTTTATCTGAGCTAGGCATCTGAACAAGTCCACTGAGTCGTGGATCGCGTTGAAGCAAAAGAAACTCTCAAAGTGATCACATGGGGTTATACTTACGCCTGTTTTTCCACTGGTTAGATCGTAATCTAGAAGATTTGTTTACAGAAGCTTTGCGAAAGGTAAATGCCATACTGGATTAACAGTAGTAATAACAACAATGGTCATATTCCATGAAAGTCTCCTGGACACACCTGGGCGTAGGTGACCAAGGTGTTGCGATGTGCTGAAGGAAACGATTGTACACACTTTGCAGGCAATTAGTGGGCCGATAACTTTCAAAAATCACGCTTTACACTACGAAAACAATCAAAATCTCGTAGTGTATTTCTTTGAACACATTTTGAGAGATATTCACGTTTAATACTGTTACCGTATTAGTATTGTGAGTTCAGACGTAGTAGTTGGAACTTTCATCGCTGGTCTTCCGTGTTCACACTTGATGTTTGACAAATGTCCAGCCTGTTAAATCGTACGAAATCTGGACTGGTGGGACCGGTATATCACTCGCTAAATCTTGTCACCTGAACAGGCGGAGATGATCTGAACTGAAAGAAGGATAGAGATTTGCAATAGACACGAACAGTTCACTCATACGGACATTGCAAACCAGTATAGTTATGCAGTCAAATCTGGGTTTGAGTGGCTGGAATATATGTACTTGTTATTCATGCATGTTTCTCACTATATTCCCAATTGGACGGAATCAAGAAGGCTTAAGCATTGCGCGACTGTCGCGTTCAGTCTCAGGCACCTGTGCAAGCCACCAAACTTTCTGTTGATTAAATATGGGCATACGAATCGGATATTCGTGATATTTTGTACCCTTCCATTTGAAGAACCAAGGAGCAATCTATTACATAGCGGGTTCTGCATACATCCATGTTTTTGATCATTTTTGTTTAACGACGTGTTCGAGGTGCAATCTGGAAGCTTTCGTATGACGCAAGTATTCGCTAATGTAGGACACCCTTAGCGACAGAGGCATATCCCTGAGGCATAAGGCTCGCGTGTATAAGATGAATGTGAGGGCTGTATTACTTTACGGTAGCGAGACTTGGCGCTCAGAGTAGAAGACGTGAACCGTCTTCAGGTATTTGACTGTCGATGTCTGCGTTCGATCGCTCGTATCGGGTGGCACCAGCGAGCAAGAAACGAACAGGTTGGGAAGTGGGTATTCGGTAGTGACTGTCAAGTGAGTTCTTTTGTTCAATCCTTACATTTGCACAGACTTAGATGATTAGGTCATGTGTTAAGGATGCCAACTAGTCGTCTGTTACACCGAGCACTCTGCCGACGCTGCGTCCGACCGGCATAAGATGCGAGGTAGACAGAGGACGACCTGGTGTATAGAAATGAAGTTGTTCACCACGGGGTTGGCCACCGTGGGTCGGGTTCATTTCCCGGGCTTGGGCCCTCGTGACTCCCATAGCTGGTGGATGGAGTCTTAGGTGAGTTGGTGGCTAGTCGGGTTTATTGGCGTGAATGTTGTCGTTTGGCCGAGTTGTCTGTCAGTTAAATGCACCTAATGACGCGGGGTAGTGAAAGCTGTAAAGAAGCTGTCTTGCGAATGACACCTCACTTTCACTGATAGCTTGGTTGTCTATCGGATATCTGAGTGTGGACGTAACTATTCTTAGTAGTTAGTACTCTTATGGCCCCCTCCTTTTTCTTCCCTCTTCCTCGACAGGTCTCGCTTTTTTCATGGCTGTGTGGTAGTTAATCATCAGTGTGAACCGTTGTGTTGTTGAATTGCGATGTTGGGCATCACTTTTCATATCTACCCGGTTGGTGAGTGTACAAATGTATAGTACGCTGGTTAACAATTGGTCGTGGTCGGTAATGTGGCGATGCTTACATTTTACAGGGCAAGAACAATGTTCTTCTAGAGAAGAGACTGTGGGAGGATACAAACGAATGTAAACCAAAAACTACGCCGGTCTTGACGGTCGCCTGGGTAGCCAGACGGCAGACGGGCACATGGTTGCTGTATTGAAGTTGTCGAAATGCAAAAAGTGTCGTAGGATTGGAAGCTGATTGGAGCAATTACCATCTGCATTCCTGCCGAAATAACAAATGGTCAAACCCGACTTATGGATAGTGGTGCCAAAAGTGTGCGGCTGACATACAACTAGTGGTATAGATGTGAATGCACTTTATGGGTTTGAGTACATGTTGCCCTAAGGTCTCTGCCCGTGACGCACTGTTTGTGTGTGGTGTTACTCAATCCTTTCTACAGCGTTTGGCTGGCATCTGGTGGGTTCGTCTTTTAATTACCAACGCTGTGCCCGTCGACTGTTTCATAAGCTCCGGATGCTCGTTAGGTAACGGAACTGATCAAAATACACAATCTCTGCCTACCGGGTCGTGTGCTAAATTAAACGTTTTTTTGCTGTCGTAATAATGTGAAATGAGAACGGTGATTTCTTCAGAGAAATCCTAATAGCTAATAAAAATGGTTAAGGAAAACAGTTGAACGAATGGGAAGGTCAAGTCTGTGGGACAGCAGATGACAATTTGGTATCCATTACGTCAAATTGTTTCGGTCCTCAAGCTCACCTATGTCCGACGGAAAGACAAACGATGACAAAGGTAGCGAGAATCTAAAGGATGCGCAGTTGTCGTTTGGTACACTTCATGTAATCAGCTAGAGGGCATGGAGAACAGGTGGCTTTATTCAAGAGATACGCTATGTCTTCAACACTCCGACGCCATAGAAACAAAACGTTCAACATGCAACGGCAGACGTGCAAAATACAATAACCTACAGTACACAACATAACAACTTAATACGTGCCATACACTAGTTGGGCACAGGAGCTTTTGTATATGTAGCTCGTATTAACTGCAGTTGTGGCGTTGATTAGTAAGCTCATGATCGTGAGTTCGTGCTCTAGCGGCTTTAAATATTCCTCTCCGGATCGGAATAGCCTGGTTGTCGAGCGTGTATATGACCTACTGCTTCACCTGATATTGTACAATTCTGATATATTAGCTACGAACCATTGTACGCATATAAGCATATGTGTGGCTCGTTGTAGCATATGCACACATACCGTGAACTAGTTGTAGGATGCCTCTTCGTAAAACACATCTGTCTGTGGACGTTTATCATTTTCACATTGTTTCAGAGAGCTGAATCAAGTGGTCTTAGATGACGGTCGCCTCACAATACATGAACGCTAATTGTGATTTCATAGTACTATGGTTTAAACAAAGCTCACTGAATTCCTTCACATTTATGGTGCTTTGCTGTGAGGAGCTGTTAATCGGCGGATTATGAACGGCAACTTTTCCCTAATGGTTTGAGGGACGTCTAATCCTAGTGCTACTAAGCCATTATGTGTTGAGGTGCGTTTATGCCTGATTACCACGCCTAGGTCACATTTTCCTCTCTACACTTTAATTAATTTAGCCTTAATTTGATCCGTGCACCCACGTTCCCTATCAAATAGGACGAAACTGTTTTTTCATTTTGTTTGTTCTTTCACTGTGCCTTTTCACTACCGACCAACACAAACAGATGTACATAAGCATTGTATGATTTCTCCAACCAGTGCTCCCATTGACTTTTCGTGGCTTGACAGAATTGTTACCAATTGACACGTTAACCGGAATTCATTCAGATTGGACATTTTAGATCATGAATAGTCCATATCTTTATATTAGATATATACTAAACAGGATATCCCGTTGTTGACACTTGTCATTTGTTCAGGTGAACGATTTTAACAGTCTTGTTTCTTGAAATGACGGTATCGACTACAGTGTGTGAGGGAATTAAGTTGACAAGTGGACAACCTAAATTACCGAGGACTTCTCAGATTGTGGAATTGGGTTCAGTGACAACAAACCACGACAGTGTCTACAGAGCAGCCGGCACAGCGCAGAATTTGCCGTGGAGTTTCGGGCGGTATGCATAATTACTTTACATACTGTCCTGCACTCACTACCCAAAACTTCTAGTGCTTCCGAAATAATTTCCAGCGTGTAAAGTGTTGATCCATTTTCTTCACGTTGACAGTAAACGACAGGTGGGTATTTTTCTCCGATCTCACGTTGAGCTTCTCAGTGATAACTGTTGGGACTTCTCCTTGTGGATGATGAATTGTGTGAGCGGGCAGCTGATGCGAGCAGTAACAATTTTTTCTAACTAATTAAGACAATTAAATCCACCCTGAGATATTGAGCGTTGCCGTTGCTGGGCCCCATCTTATGAGCATAAGAGACAACGTACTAGTCCAGTGAATTTCAATTTGTGCGCTTTCTTCCGCTTACAGACCATGCCTCATAGCCGTTGGATCGGATTGGAGCCTCCTTAGTTAATCTTCTAACTTGGTCTGAGCAACCATGTAGTATGCAACCCACTGTCAAAAAAGTGAACAAAAGAGAATCATTTACGTAATACGTTCATACTGATAACTAAAGGTTCCGCTATAGCTTATCACATTTCTTCATTGTGGACGTATTTTCCGTTTTCTTTCGTTAACAGTCTTCAGTTTCTCTTTCCAAAGGTCATTGAGAGTGTGATTGCTATTGCTTGTTGTGGTGTAATCACTGAAAGCCAGTCTAGCTCCTGCTCTCACTGCCACGATCACTCTTGCAGTCATCTCAAGCCACATCCAATTTGCTGTTGCCGTTTCTTTTTGGTAACTTAAGCCTTTTAGCTTGGCGGTTTTCAGCATCCACACACCAATATGTGCAGGACAATAGGTAAACTCAGTCCACACCTCAGAAACGTTCGTCATCGGTTTGTCCTATCCATGGGAGGCACGTATTCAAAGCCAGCGCTGTGATCCAGTTGGTGTCTCTCTGTTTCTGATATGAGTTTTTATTGCTGTCTATTCACAGATCCTGAAAGATGGACGTAGGGTCGATCGCTGTCGGTATTGTCTTGTGTATCAGAACCGACATTCATTATTTGAATTGGATTCCAGCTGTTAACCGGCCTTATGCACTGACCCTCAAAGCTTTATGTAGGGTAGGCAGGCTGTAGGGCAACAAATGTACCGCGTTTATCTCTGCATACGTCCCGGTGGATTACAGCCCGGAAGCAATAGAAACCCGTATCGCCGACGTCTTGATGATTTTCGTCTAGCACCTAGGGCTGATGCAGTGCCAACGTAGGAATATTTTCGACGCAAGCATTTATTTCGCGTTAGGTACCTCTGCTGAGAGAACAATTTCACCAGAGCGTCGGTCTAGTGATACGCATCATTATCTTCCGTGCTATCCTACTCGAAACACTTTTCTGACTGAAACTAATAAGGCCACCTCAAGAAGAAATCACAAATTATTGTTAGACCAAATGCAGTCTGTTTACGCAGTGACCGCAGTGGTACCGCTAAAGTACATGAAGCCGTTTGCAGACAATCTTCACTTATCTTTCTAGCAAGTTGACATCTGATGTACATCGCCAAACCAATGCCTACCAAGTGTCATCGGTGGCCTTCATTAATGACCTCTTGCTCGCGTGGGTGAATTGCTCACATTCACAGCGGCTCAACCACATCATGTATCGTTTTGCGTCGAAGAAATGTTGTTTTCCTCATGATGAAGCGGCGATGATTTATATCAGAGACGGGCAAATGTATTGAGTGAACTAGGTCCAATTAATTTTCAAAGATGCCTGAAACAGCGAACAGACTGAACGGCGTTCCTTGAAATTAAATTTTTACAACACTACACCTCGTAACCTGAGCTTTAGCTAAGGCAAAAGACGATCGGGCAACCTGATCATTGCTCACAAGCGAGAGTGGTTGAGCGTTCAGATTTGATAATTCGGTCGTGCCTAATGTGAGGTCAATGGCGCGGTGGTTAACACGGTTGCCTCATGGTTGGAATGGCCGGAGTTCAAATCCCGGCCGTGCCAGCGAGGATATGCACTACTGATGAGCTCTAATGAGAGCGAAACTCGAGTCTAGTGCTTCTTTTCGAAAGAGGCTGGCTGGAAAGTCTATCTGAATGCGAACGCTGCGATCAAATGTGAGTGATGGTCAACTTGAAAATAAACCAAATCCCCGACTACTCATCAGTAATCTAAAATATCGCCTTGCAGGTTTAATGAGTTCTGTGATCTCGACCTGTCTCGGAAGTCCTAATCGCGGGGTTATCGATTGGAGTTAACAGGCAGTAACTGTGTCTCCTCTCGAGACGATCGGGCAACCTGATCATTGCTCACAAGCGAGAGTGGTTGAGCGTTCAGATTTGATGATTCGGTCGTGCCTAATGTGAGGTCAATGGCGCAGTGGTTAACACGGTTGCCTCATGATTGGAATGTCCGGAGTTCAAATCCCGGCCGTGGCAAGGATATGCACTACTGACGAGCTCTAATGAGAGCGAAACTCGAGTCTAGTACTTCTTATCGAAAGAGGCTGGCTGCGGAGGTTACGACCAACTATGAGTGATGGCTAGCTTGAAAATTCCGGTTTCATTGGTACACTGTTAGTACACCTCATAGCGCTTACGATAATCGACCGGTTGTTTAACCGAGCGCGCAAACAGACTTGGTAATAAAACCATGCGAACTGACTTCTATTCCATCTGGCAGCGTAGATCAACATTGGACACGCTCACGAAAAAAAATGCGCATTCAGCTAGTTTCACTTATCGCAGGCGGACTCATCGTTCTGTAACCGAATGAATCTCCGTGCATTCACCGAAAAGCCGTGTTGCATGTTGACCAACACCGGCCGACAATGAGCATCGGGATGCACATATCTCCGGAAGTGCCTATCTCCTAGCAAACTTGCGGTAGGACTACAAATCCTGCTTCATAAAAGACAACTGCGATACAGTTGACTGCAGCATATGTTAGGGGAGATATCTAGCTAGTTATTCCCAATCTGTTTATCGAGATCTCTAGCTGATTGAGAAAGTACAACGTATGACGTTAAACATACCTTCCTTCCCTTTCTTACTCTGAAAGGTTGCTTGAAATAGGTTAACCCTATACACACTAACACGTCAGACTTTAATCATTTTGTGTCACTCACAAATCTTCCGTGACATCTTGCACGTAGTATGAAACACTTTTTCTCAGGTCACTCACTGTAGTCGCAACACTAGACGGGTCTGAATCTCAAACACCGTTCTTGTAGCGTCGGGTTATGTCCGAATTAAAACGCCTAGCCTGTCCTGTCAGCAACGTTAGTGAGTAATTTTTAATAATGACGTAATGCGTACATTTGTGATGCTATTCCGAGTGGTCATCTGGAAGTGGTGTACGATCTCATATGTCACTGATCGTTTTGCGACTGAACGCCCACTTCTGAGTCCTACTTTTCTTTTTGCACTTTAATCCAATATCGCTTTTTTGTTTTGAATTCTCGTAACCCTCGCTACTTCTGGAACGACCATCTCATACTCGTTCCTTTTTTACTTTGCTGCCGTCCATGAGCCCATGAATCTTGTAGCTCATAGTCTTGGAATTCCTGAAAACATTCGCATCCTGTCCGGGGAATTTTTGTCAGTGGGTATTTTGAAAAATGAGACAGACTGTTCCCCTGCGCAATCTGCGGGGGCCCCATTCAACTCTGGGCGGTGCACTTCCAGCTCCTTCATGCCCCTACACCAACTATTCCGGCCTTTGGAATCGGTCATGCTTTGTGGTCTGTGCGCACTGGACGCCTACACAAGCGCAGATCCGAAAAAAGATCCAACTTTTCAAGCGGCTGAATGCACTTGAATATTCTCTGATTCCTTTCATGAACGATGGAAAGTGTTATTTGCCCTTTTTATTGTTCAAGCTGTGCATAATGAGAATGGTTTCCCTTCTCAGTAGGAATCTTTTGTCATTTTTGTCTTTAACTAGATTGACAGCGTTCATTGTGTTTCGTACGTTATTAGAAAAACCCAAAGAGCGATATAGCGGAGTTTCCTTGAGATTATTGGTGAATTGCTTTCAGCATTGCTGGTCAGACGCTCAAATACTGACGCGGTTCTTAGCAGTCATCAGCTGGACATTACGGTGGGATTCGATTCTATCAACTTACCTGTTTTCTGTGGTTGTTTATTTAGGAATGAGAAGCTTGGAAATTGTGTGCCATCTGAGTGAATCATACAGTTTGATTCCAGGTACACGGAGTTACGGCTAGTGGTAATTTATCAACATTCCCCTTCTGCTATGGTTATCTATTTCTGTTCAGCGATGTAATTGGCGATGTCCTGCACTAATTTCTTTTTGGTTGAGCCAAAGGCAGTGTGGGAATTTTCTACTGACGGCAAAATCATAGAGTTGGACCACGCTGATAGCACCACTACTTGTTGATAATGTACAGGTAGTCCAAGACGTGGTTGATTGCCTACTGTTGATATATTAGGTTATTTTATGTGCTTTGCGTTGTTCATGTGCAAAGTAATTCCGTGAGACTGATGAAGTTCTACATCTTCACTCTTCTTTACCGATGGTAGCTTGAATACGGTCGAACTTTTTGTTCCCTCAGGGAATTATATCACAGACGAACTGTTAACACATCGCAACATGACTTCTTTCTGCTCTCTAAGAGTTGTTAAGGGGACTCTGGTTCTTCAAGTTATATCGTGATTGTCCGTGGGACTGTAAGAAAGATTCACGCATCTTTATGGCACCGCAGTATATTGTGGTGGATTGTCAGGTCGGGGGTGCGAGTTTTCGAACGCTCGGCCGAATACCTCAACGTGGGGGGAGGTAAGTTCGAAAACCTGCCGCGATCGGATCAAGGCCAACGTGCGCGACCGGATGAGTCATCGCTCGACTAGATCGGACCAACGGGCGAGGCAGGGCAGGCGAAATACGACAGACGGCCAGATCGGAGGCGTGGTTTTTCCAACATTCAGAGGAACATCTCGACACGATGTTGGAATACGGTCAAGGCCAACACTGGGTGGATGGCGGACAGCACGAGCAGCCGGACGAGCCATCGCGCAACGGAATCGGACAAACAGACGAGGAATGGCAAGCGAAAAACCCTCCGATAGAAGGCACCGGTCACGCACGTAAACCGGTTAGAAGTGCACACGACGTGTGAACGGAAACCGGGGGGTGCTGCGGGTTGGAATTGCGACTTATAAACGAGAGAGCGCGCGTTGCATGTGACTAGCGGTTTGGACAATAAAGATTGTGCTTTATTGGACGCCTTCTCGCTACACTGGTGCCGTGACCAGGATGCTTCTAGCAGTTCAGTGAACTGGGACGCCACTGAATTGTATACAAGTGGGAAGGCATGAACACCGACCAAAAGTACATGCAGCAATTCTGTTTGTTCTGCTAGGTGTTGTGCTACCAAAGCCTCAAATTCGTCACTCGATTCTAAATCGGTAAGTCCGGAAACAACCGACATGCCTCGCGCTGGAAAACACTTTCGATCTTTAATTTAACGTTCAAGCGCAGAAGCAGCGCGGCGATATTCGGTAAGGATTGCGTCGATCATATCGTCCCGTTTCTCAAAGTTCGTCATCGCAAAGAGGACGTCCGCAATGGAGTTTTCGAACGTACCTCCCCCCACGTTGAGGTATTCGGCCGGGCGTTCGAAAACTCGCACCCCCGACCTGACAATCCACCACAATATGACAGGAATGCCAGTATGTACGTTTTAGGGCTTTCATTAACCACTTGATGTTGGAGTACTTATATCGTAAACAGCCACGTAGACAAAATTGTGTGTAGCCTCAACCCGATGAGTATTGTGTTTTATTGTTCCATATCCTGTTCTGGCGTTTTTGCTTGCTTCTGTACGTTTTCTCATTTTGTTGAGTTCATTTGTTATGTGATTTTGAATTGGCTGTCATTCCTTCCTCAGGCTTGTACACAGAATTACTCAACTACGCTCACTCTATAAAGTCGGCCGCAATAGCTTTTTACAACAATTTGGAATGTCCTCTTTGAAAACGATAGGCCGAGCTTTTTTTAATTTTTTTTAAAAGAAAAGAATTGCACGCAACCAACAGAGTGGGTAGCTCAGGTTGCTGCTGTGCTTTCAGCCTATAGCATCGATCTAATATTAGTTGGTCCTAATGCTTAAGTCGTTTTGACACCCAACTATTTGTCATCGCTCATTCATCGTTGGAGTCGCCTGACTGCTGTGTTGGTGATCCGGAAGCTAACCCGTTTGCATGTCACCAACAATTCACACTGTGGTTGGCTTAAAAGGTGGAATTCGAGCGTTCGGACAGGTGAATCTACGAAGGATAACCAAACAACTGAGGTTCAAAAGTGCTGTCACAGGCTGCTTGGAAAGTGGAACTACATCTTAAAGGTGATGCGAGTAGAATGACGAACTATCTTATCAACGCGAGACAAATATCGGGTATTATGAGTGGTTTTCAGTAACTGTGGAGTGCTCTAGAAATAAACTGTGCGCTCAAGCTCATTGCCTCCATAAGAACTTCAAGAGACACTAAACAAAATCCATTGTTGAATTGTATGTGATTGATGGGAACCTTTTCTCTGAACCGGTAGCATATATAGCATCGCCTGTTATTCGTTTAGTTGAAGAACATCTTTCTGCACTTACCAGTGTTGTTGCTGGTAAACGCTGATCCGGTGTGGCCTGATGTTTGAAAATGTCATCGGCATGTTGTCAGAAAAAAGGATGTGTACTTCACGGAATACATTGATACTAGTTGCTCGCTGATCGCGTGAAAGGCATTGCCAGCCCTGAACGAGTAAGCTGTGGTATCAGCTGACAGCTTTGCTACCGACTGTTATTTTAAGAAACTGCAATATCGTATGTTGCTCCTCATTTTCCGCACTTGCATGATATCAAGTTTTCAACAGCAAGGCGTTCCACTACGCGGATCATGCATCATTAGGGTACCGTTACTTTGTGAAATCGGCGTTTTGAAGTAGTCGGCCTGCAGTCTCAGTCTCAACTCCATAGAAAATCTGTTTGCTCTATTGGCTTGTTAAGTACACAAGACATCGTGACGACCGTTTTGAAAAAACTTCGGGGTTTGAGTCAAAACGTACTATCAAATTATGCCCAATAAATGTGTCGCAGTGTTGAAACGAAGTGACAAATACACGTCAAGCTATCTCTCTTCAAAATGATGTAGCTGCTTAACTTTCGTCTCTTTACTGATGAGTAGTCGGGGATTTGGTTTATTTTCAAGTTGAACACCACTCTTCCATTTTTTCCCTTAAATCTTTTTCTATGAAGGCTATTCAAATGTAGTTTAGCCTGTTGTTTTTCTGTATGGCGTGAACGTTTGTTGCGAAAAATGGATTGCTTTTGACTTCATGATAACGGGAATGTGATTAAACTTTCACGTTGTATACTGAGCGGTGGTCATTTGTCAGCGCTTTATTTAGACGCGAAATTTCGGCTTAGAGTGTTGCGTTAACCCGTTAACTGACAAAAGCCAATCACAAAACAATTGCGCCTACTTCGATTCTGTTATTTCTAAAGTCACATGGATCAGTGTTGAAACGGTGGTGATAAGCAGCGTCGTATATTGCGCCGTCCATTGATCTTCCTTCATTTGATATTCCTCGTTACTTCAAACGTTTATATGTTCCTCCTTACTGGTTTCCCTTTTAGGCATAAAAAGTACCTTCTATGTAAAAGCCTTTCGATTTAGAGCAGTAGAATTTCTCCATCGTATTTTCAGGATATAGAAGTGGTTTATGAGTGATCTGGTGGAGTCACGTTTTGCGACATTTTCGATTCCGACTGTACGCATTAGCTGCTGCGATAGGACCATGTCCGACAGAATACTTGAGTTACTAGAGCTGTCATGGTTCTATCGGGGCATAGAGTCCAGCCTATGGGGGACACAGAGCATGAACGAATGATCGTCATCAACCACGAGTTCCACGACTCTGCTGGATTGGTGAGACGAAATTAAACTTGTTTTGCACCAGATCGGTGGGACCTTCTTTGAAGGGAAGGAAAGCATGTATCTCTTTCACCAACAACGGAGGCCGAAACTTACATTTGATTGGAGCCCTGACAGAAATTTCTGTTACAACGTATACGGTGCGAAGAGGTGCCTACAACAGTAATGACGGCAGAAAATGATTCCGTGTCCTGTTGGATAAACGAGAGATCGGCACAGTTGTGTCAACAGTAGCGGTCATTTGCGACAATGCCTATTGTCATACTGATTTGAAAGACATCTTTTCCGAAGATGTTTATTGCGATTAGCATCGCATTCACCTGCGTTGAATCTCATTGAGAACGTCTGTAGTGAAAGCAAGAGTGAAGCAGCGGTTGCGGGTCCACTATGGTTCGTTGATGCGTGGTGATCTCGATCAAATACTGAGCCAGCAGAAATGGTGCATGCCTATTCTGGAACAATTAATCCACTTTGTTATGAAGGACGCCACCGGGGAGCGGTGCACCCATTATGTCCACCACAGTGAACGATTTTTCAAGGGGTTAGCGATTGTCGCTTTCTGTGGTCCTGACGCCCATCATGTTCCGTTCAATTGTGGACAGTTTTTTTATGGTACCAGTCATTCGCATTCGGTGAAACAAGCGTCTCAATGATTTGGTGTTGCGCCTACATCTCAGCCGTGTATTATTCGTTCCCAATTTGAATGAGTAATTCACAATCGCTTGTGATAGCCCTACCGATCAATTTTTATATATTATTTATTTCTAGTTGCGATCCTTGTTGATGGACGAACAGGATTCGCGAGAAACTGGCTCGTATGCACCAACTCAGCACCAGACAGCCGTGGAAGCTCCTGCGTTTTCCAGTCTTTCCCAGCTAACCGATGTCAGCCATTCACATCCGAATCTTACGTTAGCTTCACAAGGTCAGCAATCGCGCTCGAGATCTAATTCACGTGATGTCGAGATTTCAGCGGAATTGCCTGCAGGGTCGGATCAAACGATGAACTCACCAAGCAACTCTGGTACGAGTGACATGGAATTCGACCGGACTGCGGCTACGTTTCAATCTGCCCGCAAACCAGCACCTGATTATACTGATGCTAAGACACCCGAGTGGACACAATCCGTTCGTCGGCTGGAAATAAACTCGGATGGAAATGATGGTCAACCGGCAAACCCCTCTGGTTTCCCAAGAAATAGGGTCCTCCCATTCGAATCTGTTTCAATGGGCAAGGTTTCCCAAACACTATCGCTGTCCGAGCTACGTCTTAGTGGCAGGGTTGGAACACTTATGCCACGGCGCTTGTCAGCCATGCTGCATTGCACTCGCTGCAAGCTATCGTTTATGTGGGTATTCAGCTTGCATGGTGGTCAGCCACCAAGGGTTACGGATACTACTCTTCCTTCAGCCTCTCGATTGCGTTCACTACCACCTCACAGTGTCAACTGTGCACGTTGTAAACAGTCCATGGGTTTGGTGTTTCAAGCCAATATTGCACACGCGTTTGCCAATCATGTTGGTAATTTCTATTTAAGCGGCTGTGTTGCGGACGATATTCCGCCCAAATTGTCTGAATTGGTCCTTCTGTGCACAGAATGCAATCAGCCAGTCAGGGTTGCGGTGAGTGAGGATTTGAATTACACGACTTCAATATCGCTACTGTCATTTCGAATAAGTTCTGTTTTACCGGAAGGTTTGGGTTTTAACCCAGTTGATTTGAGTTAATTTACAGCCCTTAACTTCAGTTATGCTACTTTTTACCCGCCGACTTTTTTTATACATAGGTTGCTTGACTGCCATTTAGTAAAAATCCGTAGTCTCACTTGGCTTTATGAGGTCCACGTTGTTTTAAATGTAATGGGTAGCTTGTTATCGCCCAACTTACAACCGATGCCGAACTGTGTACACATCTGAGCTAAGGTCGGCGATGAAAAAGCGGTAATACACATGGGGTCCTACACAGTTTTTTGCATACTCCCTTTGTACACCGCAAGTTGTAATTCTCTGATTACTTTAGGTTGGACAGTGTGACCCAAAAGTTCGCAGTTTGTTTCTGAGTAGAATTCAAAAGTAATATTTCTTGTTCTTTGATTCTTTTTTATATGCGCTCGACCTTCTAATATATCGTACTCCCCAAAGAATCAAAAAGGTACCACATTTGAGGATGTGCCATTTGTTTGGGTGAGTATCTGTGATATTCGGAATTAGGGACTTCGAATAGCCCTAGAAATCGTACTTAAATTGAAACCTCCTCGCAAGTAATAAGTGGAAGACCTGGTACTGGTAGCAGTAATCAGTTGTTATTCATGAATTGGGACGCCGAATTTATGAATGTACAACAGTATTTAAGAAATCACAGCCTGTAATTGGCTGATCTTATTAGCACATGCAAAATCATAAACTATATGTTAATTGATGGGATACGGAACAGATGAGTTGGCGAATAACGGAAGGCACAACACTGAGACCGTTCGTCCAATCGTGATCTATCTTTGACGCGATATTTGGATTGGCAGTTCGTCAGATCTTCTGTTGTGTCGGGGTTTGGATAAGCGGTGAATCGAGATTTCCACCACATTATCTTGGGACGCATACTTATGTACTATATCCATGTATTAAAATTTCGTTAGTACCATATAAGCTTGTGATTTCAATAAACCCTTACCCTGATGGTAGGGTTTGTTGCACTATTAGGACGACTAGGAGATTTCTACCCTCTGATCGATCATGTATTCTGCGTCGATATTTTTCTTCAGTCAGCTGTACTCGTAACGAAATGACTGGCCTTCGCAGTGTCAGCTCAAAGTATAGTTTGCCATTGCTTGCAGTCCATGAGGTCGACAAAAGCCAAATTAGTAGTAACGACTTAAAGGGAGGATTTTCTGTATGAATGTGGGATTAAAACCATACATAGCCCAAGTTGATATCTTTGGCTTACAGACGTGTAGTTTTGTAGCGAAATCTCTAAATCTTGGACTAACTGGTTATCTTGTCTGTACTGGGTGAAATTAGCCCTAATACGACTCTGGTGGTCGGGATGTTTTTTTGCCTGTTCACTCGCACTGGCGCCCACGAAAAATGGTTTCACCGACGTCGATGTTCCCATACACAGCTTGCCAACAGACTTCGTCTATGTGTTGGACAGCTAAATCCTTGAGACTGACTTACAGCTGTCGTTTAATATCACTTGAGCCACCATCTGACTGTCACATAAGCACCCTTTAACCACCTAGTACAATTTCAAGTGAATAACACTACCTTTTTTATTTATATGCGTTGTTCGCCGTGCGATGAGCAATCAAAGACATCCTGAGGGAAACACAGGCCATAAAAGTTGCTAAGGCACAGAATCACCCACATTCGTCATAGGTCGCCCAGGCCATAGATGGCGTGATGTTATCAAAAGCGCTCCGACCTATACTGCTACCTTAACGAGGTAGTCGGGCTTGTGTACTGTTTTGATCCGGCGGGCTATGCTGACTAGGACTCCGGTCCTTCCAGGTGCAACCTTGTCAGACAGGCCAAAGGGGAGCAGTCAGACGAAAAGCAGTTACACTCATAGGATTGTATGTCGCACTGCTGACCGCGTAGGAGTGCTTAGGCAGTGAGGCACGATCCTATGGGCATACAGCAGAACTATTTTTATAGTTGCGGCACTGCTGTCTTCCGTATCAGGAAGAAGGGGGTTAGAAAAGGTACC
>QNGE01000465.1:261645-278601 GCA_008508345.1 Paragonimus westermani
AGGCATGCCGTGTCTGTCGCTGGTTCGAATCCAGCCGAAGCCCTGACTTTTCACAGTTGGGTCTCATCTAAGTTCCTTCTGTGTTTGCGCCCAGTCGTAGTTCTCGATTGCAGTGACACATTGAAATTATTGCTGTAACAAAAATTCTCCCCCCCTTTGAAAAGTGACCTGAACAAAACACCTTACAGTATACCAAGGAAGCAAACAAATATTTTGTGCAGAACGGTCATGGATGGTGTCAAATCACTTGATTGGACGAGTCTAGTCTTCACACACTCAACGGCCGTAGGTCAGGTGCTATTTTTCGCGACGCTTGCGGCGTATGCCGCGACGCGTCGCGCTGCGCCTGCGGAACACGGAGAGGCCGCATAAGATGGAATTGGTTCAAAGGAGATGCGGGGGGCGTTTTGAAAGGTGCGATATTTGGAAAGTTTAACACACAGGGAGGTTGACTATATTGTGTAGCATACGGATCATTCAGTTCGTTTGTGAGGTTCATTCATAAATTTCGACCACATGAACAGTGTACAAGACATCCCTTCGTCTTCACCCGAGGCATGTGTACGGAAATTCTCAGATTACGCCTGTTAGGCGACATGCAAAACACGTTGCTCGGTCTTATCGAGTCAACTAAGCTGTACCTCCGTGCCACTGTTTGAGTCTCCAGATGCTTTTCACGCGTGATTAATTACTGACTAGTATTTCAGTTGCAAGTTTGCCTTCGGATTCTGTGCTTTACCAGTTTTCCAGTGAACTGTTTAAGAGGATCTAATAAATACATGTTGCCTTCCATCCTGTCGTGTGTAGAAGTAAACGTATTTCTATCTGTTGTTCAAATTACCCGTTCTGTTTGTAATAACTCACTTGTCTCACCGATATTTTGCAACCGGACAAATGCCACTATACTCACGTGATCCTTGGATTAATTTCCTGTGTATGTTTAGGGCCTGAAGCCAGGACGCCCATCACGCAAACGGTGTTATAATTGTCATTCTCTGCTCGGCGTTGAATTCAAAGACTTGAAGTTGGAAGCGGCCAAGGAATCTGACCACTCATGTACGTTGCCGTCTAGATTTTCCACTTTGGAGGATTTTAAGTAGTTGTTTTATCGTATGTATAATGAGTGACATTAACTATGGATATGTTCGATTAGTGGACACACTACTACTGATAGCTTCTTGAAAGTGTTACATCCTGATTTGTATACAATTCCTAATTGCCGTAGGATTAGGTCGATCTCTAACCGTCGGGTTAGGAACTAGTATCAACTGAGAGGTGAATTATACACTGAGCAAATTACGGACATTATTGCGGTGGGTAACAAAGCAGTAGTCTCTACTCAGCACCTAACCTTAAAGAATACAAAGTGAGAATGTTAGGCGCTGTAATGGAGATCCTGTTCTTACCCGTTTTTCGTCACTACGCACAATATAACATAATAGTGGTTCGCAATGGTGTTTACCTGCAGTACAACCATGAAGATAAGAGCAAAAGGAATAAAAAGAAGGGGAGGACACTAGAAACATCCATATTTTAGATATTCAGCATTAAGATGCGTACATTCTGCGAACAAACAGCCGAGCTATAGTTGAAAGTGAAGCGTCCTTGGCAAAACAGACTTCCAGATGTAGGCTGATATTTGTTTTCGGTGTGAATATCCTCATCTTGTTCGGTACGTGTGTTCTTTTCACACTTTAAACCTGCGAACCGTATTTCGAAGCAATTAACGAATCGCGAAAATTTGTAGCACCCATTTATTGCGTGAATACGCTTCGTTTCATGGTCAGTTTGCACTGATTGCGATCCTGAGGGTCGAGCTTTCGGCTAATCTAGGAATCTGTCAGTGGATGCCAGATTCGGCACGAATTCCCATATGGTTATCTCTATCAATTCTGTCTGAACTAGGACAAAACCAGATGTGTGTTGATTTGCGGGTAGGACTGAATGACGTGTAAGTGGGTTAGCTACTGCACCGTTTGCCTGAGAACCCCTGTGACAGGTGTTTAATAATATGAATTATCCAGGAACACCAAGGCAAGCAGGTAGTCGCGCTGAAAAGAACCAGAATTCATGAACCCGTTTCCTGATTCTTATTAGAGAGCAGACCAATGCATCCCGTCCGTCAGAGCCAGTAGCCCTGAGTGCTCAGTGCACATTTACGGGCAAACGTCTCGAGCGTCCTCCACTTCAATCAGCGTTCGATAATGGTATCCAATCTTTCTTCATTTCCAACTTCGTGATGGCCGATATTCCGAGGATCTCAGAGTAGAGCTCCTACCAGGTAGTAAGCTGGCTGATACTGAGTATGAGGATAACACTGTTTTACTTAATTCATCTACAGAGAACATGCAGTCATTGCTGAATCGGTTAAGTGATGTGTTTGGTCTGTATGGTATGCACTTTGCACCCTCAAAGTGTCTTCGTCATTGTAAACCGACTACTCGTGACTGTCCATCGCTTCACCTAGCTGGGTAGTGTCGTCTCATCAGCCTGTAGTACTGCTTACGAAGTGTTTACGAGAATGGCGAAAGCACGTCCCTATCACTTGTGGCGTCGCAATGACGTCCGTTCATTGATTATAGGCAAAGTTCACAATGCTTGTGTGCGTTCAGTTTTACCCTATAGATCAGAGACATGGCCCATGCATGCAGAAGATGCACGTAGACCCTCAGTATTTAGCCACCACTGTCTCTGCCAGTTGACCAGTATCAAATGGGCTAACTGCGTGAGCAACGCGATAGTCCGTCAGCGATCTTTGGGAAATGTGCAAGTTTGTAACTGACAACCGAGATGGTGAAAATACACAGCCTTCGTTGGTTGGGTCATGTATTCCGTATGCCGACGAAGCGTCTGTCGGATCGCGCACCGTTCAGTATGGCTACTGATGGTTTGTGTTATGACCCGGTGGTCAATAATAACGAGAAATGACAGCGCACGAATATACGAATCACGAACACGTAACACAGCGCTTAACGATACCCGGAAACCCCAGAAGAACACAGAAGACCGTGACTTTTAGCCGAGAATGTATTTACTCTCAAACCAAAGGTGACTTGACAGATCAGCGTTCGCGTATATATAGTTTTTGAACAACCTTGGACAACCCCACTGGAATTAGCCCATTAAAAGTGGAATGGACTGATCAAAGACGGATGGGAAACGTGCGCCGGATTTAAGTTTTAGCACGTTGTGGCGCGAAAAAATGAAATTCAAATTTACAAATTAATTTTCAAGGATATCTCAAAAACTAAACCATTCTTTGGGGAATATAGACTTTCCCCAACAGTTTGAGGAACCTGCAAGGCAGTTAGGCGATGACGCAGTCACGGACTATCAAAGTCTTGATCGTTCGCTGAGTAAGGATGGTAAGTATCGTCTGCCTGCTTGAAGAAATCGCGACCGGCCGGACCGTTGGTTGGAAACATTCTGTGACATAGTACTGTATTGCAGCAACGAGGTTGTTGACTTTTCTCCTTTTTCCGGATTCTTCGCTGTTGTTTGCTTTCTTTCTTTTCTCCGTTCTCCTCATGTCTCCACCTTTTTGCTGTTCTGCAACCTTGTGGACGATAGTCAAGACTGACAGCTGTCCGAACCATAGTACCCACATGCAGTGTTCAAAGCTGATAATTTTGACATGAATGTTAACGAATGTACTCTGGATCTAACTAGAACACTGTCTAGCTGGTGTGACCAAGTAACAGAAAATAGAAGTTTTTCAGTCTTTAACGGGAATACAGCCTAGGTGGATATAGGGTCATTCGTTATCTGCTCAGATTAATCGCAATTTTGGTGACCACTCCCAGCAGTGAGTTAGGTATATACTAGACCCTATTTCGCTCTCTTCAGAATACTCCGGAATGCACTCCACCACTTCTGGGTACTGTGATTACATAAATGCAGGGCTAGTTAATGAAGTCGGATGGCGCTTGATCGGTATATATACGTAGGAAGTTGAATCAGTATCGGCGAGGGTATAGGGAATGGAGCAGAAGTTCAAATATGTAAGACTAGAACTGTATTCGCCAATTTGGGGGCATCTCTGCTGGGAGAGAGGCATATCTCTGAAGCCTAAGAGGGTCATGTATAAGACGATTGTGAGAGCTGTGTTAACTTACTACTGCGTAGCTTCGCTTCTGAAGGTAGAAAACGTGAACAGTCTTGAAGTATTTGATCACCGATATCTTCTTTCTATCACTGTCGTCGGTGGCAAGGATGAGTAAGCAACGGGGAGGTTATGAAATGGGCATTTGGTAGTGGTGGTCAGACAAGTTCAATCTTCGGGTATGCAGAAGCCCATATGGTTGTCACGTATTGTGAATGTGGGCTTATCTTCTGACTCGGCTGGTGTTGAGTGCCAGGTGGACAAATGGCGAAGAGAACTAAAGTTGTTTACCACAAGGTTTGCAGCTTTGGATCGGACTAGTCTATCGCGCTAGGGATGTCGCGACTCAGGCGGTCGGTGGAGACCCCACGCTAGACGTCGGCTAATCGAGCTGGTGGGCGTGGATATTACCAATGTTTTTCTAAATGATGCAGGACGTCTTACTTCCACTTATAACCCTGTTGTTTCCCCACAAGGTATATATACTTCTTTGTTGAATGTCGGAATATAGACGGTTGTTTTTAACAAGTGTCCCTTTATTTTCACTTCCTTTTGTGGTTGCATGGCGGTTAAGTCTTAGCGCGAACTACTGACGGCTGCTGTCTAATGGTGACATGTACGACCACAGTTAAAGTGCTCATAAATTAGGTTTTGCACTATAAAATGTAGGTGTTCATTACATCGCGCATCTTGATTGGGACAGCCTAACCAGTAAACCACAGTGTTTGGAATTAAAGGTTGAAGTCGGTGCTTGAAAAATTAGAGTAATACACGGAGTCCGAACAACCATCGTTTGCACAAGTTGAATCGACGGTGGGTTTCATTTCACGGGATCCATGATACAGTTAAGTTCAAGTTGCATTTGTACGCGCTACATGTACTTTGTCAGTTGTGCTGCCAAACTATTCGTGCCACTCCAGCTGCTTCCAACCTAGTTGAAGCCCCTATGTTCTACATTTCGTTGTACATGCCGCATCCGAGAACCATACTAGGCTTCGGCTGCATCAACGCCGTTCGCTGTCATCTACGTTCCCTTCTTCACTATGATTACTGGACTCTATTTTAGTCGCTTCCTGTGTCTTTCCTTATCATGCTACCAATTGGTGTAATCTATCACGGTTTTTCGTGTTATAGTGGTATCAGGAATCTCCCTGTGGTATTTACGTGCGTTCTTGTAGCGTGGAATTAACCTTTCATTGGGTCTGGCAAAGTAGATCGAAAATAAAGAAAAACGGAAAGCAAACGGTGGCGAAATAAGTCCCTTCGTACCGTCTCAATGATGTCAAAACTACATTGTTTGCAAGACAGACGGACACGTTCGTAGGAGTGAAGTTCAGTGCTTTGATTAATAATGCTTGACAAACCAAAGCCATTGATCAGTAACTCGAGAGTAGTGCTATCTTTCATTGACATGCAAAGCGCTGATGTACCGAAGTCGATGGCGACTGCATCAACCGTTACTGACGGTAGCTGACAGCCTGATAATTCAAAACACTACCGCTATCCGATTCCAGCTAGGGGCTTGGCGGCCAATAAGTGTTTTGGACATAGAAATTCGCTGGAGCTAAGTAAGCCGCTTTCTGACCTAGGTCAGTTTACTGATCGTAAGACAATTACTTTAAACTGTTCCCAAAAAACGACATTGCCATAGATATTCATCACCAAATAATTGTCATTGTGATACCCAAAACTTGCTATGGCCTTCATCGCACAAACCTCGTTTAACATACAGGAACCTTACCCTTCGCCACTCCACTGAAATTCAGGGAACACTTCCTTCACCCGTATATGACAATGTCCACTGAACTGCCGGTCTAGGGCACTCCCAATCTAAGTGGTATTGCAGCGAATTGGATATTTCACTGGCATGTCTGCTGTATGATGTGTAAAAATAGTCCCAAAACGCATGGTTGCATATTGTACCTAGGCTACTAAGAAAGTTCGCATGGTGTGTGCTGTCCGATTGTTTGACTGCATGTCATGTGACAGTGGCGCGAACCCGAAATACACACGGTTTACTCGCTCGTCGACGGCCGGTCTCTAGCCCCTGTAGATAATTCGCGTTACGGTGCCGTTTGTAACGTTATCAGAGACCACCTGTACATTTTGTCGAATAACGATTTGGTCTCTCTCCTCAACGGGCTTTTTCCGCGTCTAATAATTACGTACCTGGGGGAAAAACGACTTAATGCGACGAGCACTAAAGTATCTTTGGAAGAGGATACATGAACAAGTTCCAACACGGATCAACAAGTTTTTGCTAAACCCCAGCACATCTGGGCCTGCCTGAGCAAAACACCCACTCCATCGACAGGTGCGAATCAATCTTGCCACATCCATCGAGCGGGTTCGCTACACGAAAGAACTCGATCACGAAGCGTATGTATATTTGAGAATGAGCATAAGAAGCTTTTTAAATTTTCGATGTTTAGCTACGTAGGTGAAACTTCAGGTAATTTGCTAACAGAATTGGACGAATGAGGTCGGCGAAGCTATACCAAAACGCCCGAATGTTCATACATAGTGGTCATCTATCACAAGATAAAACGACTATTCATAGCAATGCCGTATTCAGGCAAACTAGTCGGAGCTAACCATTGCTACGAATTTTGAAAAAGCAAAAATAAAAAAACGCGAAATTTTGCGAAGTGTTTCCTTGAAACTAACCTGAGCCACCGATAGCTTTTAAGATAATGCTTACAAACGCCAAAAGATGGTAACGGAGATCCATCTTGAACCAATGAACTCTGAGTAGAGATGATGGCCTGATTACGTCTTCGAGAAATTTCATCCGTTTTCGATGCAGTGGCCATATCAGACAGTCCAAAACTGTAACCTACCGGAAAGCGGATAAAATTTAAAAAACCTCAACATAACTCCATCTCGCTCAATAGTCTAAAACATCACATGAAAGCTGTTTAGCTGAAGTAATACGTTCAGCGTATATTGTCAACCGTGAAGTCCATAGTAGCCACAGAATTTTAAGAAGTATGTCGACGAGCTTCAAATAAAAAACTACTCAACTGAGGTTGGCTTATTGTTCATGAACGCTTCCTTACACTAGACAGTTGATTTTTGGGTAGCTTTATTTTGCTTCATCATACTTCTTTACGTATTCCCGTTGATTACCTGAAGTTAATGTGTTCGGAAAATAGTGGGTTTAAGCTCGATGGATGTGCGTAGCAACAAGTTTGCGGTGTAACAGTGGGCAGCCCGTTGGGGGTCGTAGCGGATGCCTTTCTTGGAATGATCAAAGATGAACTATATGGGGGTACCGACCGCTCTTCCCTTTACACACGCACTTTATGTCGACAACACTAATACTTGCTGGTTAGCTTTTTTAAAACCCTTGACACCAGTATACTTCCGTTTATCATAATCTCAGTTTCCAATGAGGGGTTAGACGGTTCAGTGCTTTTCCTAAATATCCTTACTTCGAGGAGTAGAGATGGCAAAGGTGACAGGTCTGTTCATCGGGAAGCCACATGTACCGGACAGCACCCAAAATTCGGACTGATTTCGAACCCACATCAAGGTGCTATGATTTAATAAAAGATGTAACACTCCCATAGCCTAAACAAATAAGCTCATATCAGAAAAGACCATCTCCCAATGTTAGAATTCCATGACCGTGCAGCGTTCGGTACATTTATTTACACCCCTGACTAAAAAGAACGATTTGTGTTTGGAGTAGTGGCTTCTCTCAAAAGTCTGAAAAAAACAAGCAGCAACACAAAAAATCCAGTATAATATGCGGTTTTTATCTTAACGGTTGTTTTTGTCAGCGATTGTTAGTAACAAACAGTATTGTAGCACTGTGACTAAAAGCAGACTACTTATGAATCAGCTGTTAGATCTGACGGTCTGCGAAACAAAGAATCACGGTGGTAAAATGAGGTAAGGACATGGAAAAACTGGAGTATGGAAATTGGGAGGCAATTGAAAACACCTTACGTGTATAGTGGTGCTTTCACTTGTATTGGTATCCGGATACCAGTGCTGGTGTTTTCCCAGATATATTGTAAGGCTAAAAATTGCCTTACTTATCTGCTCAAGTATAGCGAAGCCCAACCATGTGCACTGCCTTTTTCTAAACATTTCAAGGTCTGCAACAAATTTTTCCATGTTGTATTACTAGTCGCGTCTATACTACACTACAGTTCTGGCTCACCAAATTTTTATGTATTCGAACCATTCTTAACGCAAGCAGTCCCTTGTTCGTCTCGCGATCCGCGTAATGAACAGAGCAGCCCTAACTCATTTTATGAACGACTACTGGCATGAAACTGATGTTCACTTTGGTAGGAAGTTTCCGGCTTTCTGAACGGGATTCAGGGGAAAGTGAACACCTCTGGGTGGGAACGCTGTGTGATATGACGACGAACAGGAAACGATGATGATCGCGCTGCCAGGTCTTGTGTGCAACAATTTCAGGCTTCTTCTCCTCCCTCTACATCTCCTTCTCTGACTTGCATAGGCTCTTTATTCTGCTCTCATACGTTGTAGAAAATCTGTCACTTTATGTGATTTCATTTTGTTAAATATACAAATATACGTAATTATTTATGTATAAGACAGAATGGGCACCCTTCAAATTTCCTGCTCTTATGAACATACCCTGATGAAGTGTGTTCCTTACATGCATACGGTGCTCAAAGACTGTTGTCTAATCCTCAAGTTAGGTTGGATTCGCGATTGACTTTGCCAGACCCAATGAAAGGTTAATTCCACGCTACAAGAACGCACGTAAATACCACAGGGAGATTCCTGATACCACTATAACACGAAAAACCGTGATAGATTACACCAATTGGTAGCATGATAAGGAAAGACACAGGAAGCGACTAAAATAGAGTCCAGTAATCATAGTGAAGAAGGGAACGTAGATGACAGCGAACGGCGTTGATGCAGCCGAAGCCTAGTATGGTTCTCGGATGCGGCATGTACAACGAAATGTAGAACATAGGGGCTTCAACTAGGTTGGAAGCAGCTGGAGTGGCACGAATAGTTTGGCAGCACAACTGACAAAGTACATGTAGCGCGTACAAATGCAACTTGAACTTAACTGTATCATGGATCCCGTGAAATGAAACCCACCGTCGATTCAACTTGTGCAAACGATGGTTGTTCGGACTCCGTGTATTACTCTAATTTTTCAAGCACCGACTTCAACCTTTAATTCCAAACACTGTGGTTTACTGGTTAGGCTGTCCCAATCAAGATGCGCGATGTAATGAACACCTACATTTTATAGTGCAAAACCTAATTTATGAGCACTTTAACTGTGGTCGTACATGTCACCATTAGACAGCAGCCGTCAGTAGTTCGCGCTAAGACTTAACCGCCATGCAACCACAAAAGGAAGTGAAAATAAAGGGACACTTGTTAAAAACAACCGTCTATATTCCGACATTCAACAAAGAAGTATATATACCTTGTGGGGAAACAACAGGGTTATAAGTGGAAGTAAGACGTCCTGCATCATTTAGAAAAACATTGGTAATATCCACGCCCACCAGCTCGATTAGCCGACGTCTAGCGTGGGGTCTCCACCGACCGCCTGAGTCGCGACATCCCTAGCGCGATAGACTAGTCCGATCCAAAGCTGCAAACCTTGTGGTAAACAACTTTAGTTCTCTTCGCCATTTGTCCACCTGGCACTCAACACCAGCCGAGTCAGAAGATAAGCCCACATTCACAATACGTGACAACCATATGGGCTTCTGCATACCCGAAGATTGAACTTGTCTGACCACCACTACCAAATGCCCATTTCATAACCTCCCCGTTGCTTACTCATCCTTGCCACCGACGACAGTGATAGAAAGAAGATATCGGTGATCAAATACTTCAAGACTGTTCACGTTTTCTACCTTCAGAAGCGAAGCTACGCAGTAGTAAGTTAACACAGCTCTCACAATCGTCTTATACATGACCCTCTTAGGCTTCAGAGATATGCCTCTCTCCCAGCAGAGATGCCCCCAAATTGGCGAATACAGTTCTAGTCTTACATATTTGAACTTCTGCTCCATTCCCTATACCCTCGCCGATACTGATTCAACTTCCTACGTATATATACCGATCAAGCGCCATCCGACTTCATTAACTAGCCCTGCATTTATGTAATCACAGTACCCAGAAGTGGTGGAGTGCATTCCGGAGTATTCTGAAGAGAGCGAAATAGGGTCTAGTATATACCTAACTCACTGCTGGGAGTGGTCACCAAAATTGCGATTAATCTGAGCAGATAACGAATGACCCTATATCCACCTAGGCTGTATTCCCGTTAAAGACTGAAAAACTTCTATTTTCTGTTACTTGGTCACACCAGCTAGACAGTGTTCTAGTTAGATCCAGAGTACATTCGTTAACATTCATGTCAAAATTATCAGCTTTGAACACTGCATGTGGGTACTATGGTTCGGACAGCTGTCAGTCTTGACTATCGTCCACAAGGTTGCAGAACAGCAAAAAGGTGGAGACATGAGGAGAACGGAGAAAAGAAAGAAAGCAAACAACAGCGAAGAATCCGGAAAAAGGAGAAAAGTCAACAACCTCGTTGCTGCAATACAGTACTATGTCACAGAATGTTTCCAACCAACGGTCCGGCCGGTCGCGATTTCTTCAAGCAGGCAGACGATACTTACCATCCTTACTCAGCGAACGATCAAGACTTTGATAGTCCGTGACTGCGTCATCGCCTAACTGCCTTGCAGGTTCCTCAAACTGTTGGGGAAAGTCTATATTCCCCAAAGAATGGTTTAGTTTTTGAGATATCCTTGAAAATTAATTTGTAAATTTGAATTTCATTTTTTCGCGCCACAACGTGCTAAAACTTAAATCCGGCGCACGTTTCCCATCCGTCTTTGATCAGTCCATTCCACTTTTAATGGGCTAATTCCAGTGGGGTTGTCCAAGGTTGTTCAAAAACTATATATACGCGAACGCTGATCTGTCAAGTCACCTTTGGTTTGAGAGTAAATACATTCTCGGCTAAAAGTCACGGTCTTCTGTGTTCTTCTGGGGTTTCCGGGTATCGTTAAGCGCTGTGTTACGTGTTCGTGATTCGTATATTCGTGCGCTGTCATTTCTCGTTATTATTGACCACCGGGTCATAACACAAACCATCAGTAGCCATACTGAACGGTGCGCGATCCGACAGACGCTTCGTCGGCATACGGAATACATGACCCAACCAACGAAGGCTGTGTATTTTCACCATCTCGGTTGTCAGTTACAAACTTGCACATTTCCCAAAGATCGCTGACGGACTATCGCGTTGCTCACGCAGTTAGCCCATTTGATACTGGTCAACTGGCAGAGACAGTGGTGGCTAAATACTGAGGGTCTACGTGCATCTTCTGCATGCATGGGCCATGTCTCTGATCTATAGGGTAAAACTGAACGCACACAAGCATTGTGAACTTTGCCTATAATCAATGAACGGACGTCATTGCGACGCCACAAGTGATAGGGACGTGCTTTCGCCATTCTCGTAAACACTTCGTAAGCAGTACTACAGGCTGATGAGACGACACTACCCAGCTAGGTGAAGCGATGGACAGTCACGAGTAGTCGGTTTACAATGACGAAGACACTTTGAGGGTGCAAAGTGCATACCATACAGACCAAACACATCACTTAACCGATTCAGCAATGACTGCATGTTCTCTGTAGATGAATTAAGTAAAACAGTGTTATCCTCATACTCAGTATCAGCCAGCTTACTACCTGGTAGGAGCTCTACTCTGAGATCCTCGGAATATCGGCCATCACGAAGTTGGAAATGAAGAAAGATTGGATACCATTATCGAACGCTGATTGAAGTGGAGGACGCTCGAGACGTTTGCCCGTAAATGTGCACTCAGCACTCTGTCGGGGCTTGCAGTGACTGTATCAGATTGACGTACTCTACTGGGACTCCTCTGCAACGGATTTGGTGCGAGGTTCTCTGACAGGCAGCGGGGTGAAATGTGGGTTTTACTTCCACTAAAACTGAGAAAACGTTTAACGCTAGGAGTACCAATGCTGCAGTGTTTCTTATATGGTGACGATGTGATCGGCATATGAGAAGTCGTCGCCGTAGTGAACCCAGGATCAACTTGAGTGAGACGGAGACAAAGTAGTATATCCGTGGTTGTCACATGATGTATTGGCACTGCTTTCGAAAATGGGAATGACTTAGAAAGTATCAGTCATAAGGCACCTCTTCAGTTTCCTATATGGATTGGAGGAGTGGCAGTTCAGACAGCAGTGCCTCACCGTTGCTTTTGAAAAGTGCTGATTGTAGAATATCCGGAGGTGGGGCGTTATCCGATTTCACTAATGTAACCTTCAAAACCGTTTTGGTTTCCGACGAAGGATCGTCTGGAATGTCCATCATTCGTTACTGAATGAGCTTACCCACTCTAGTTTAATGGTTCATCGAAGCGCTTGTTCCATCTGTCAATTCGCCGCGACAAGCTGTAAATTCATGTCATCATTTTCACACAGTCTGTCTAACGACTGAAGACCACTGCAGCCACGAATCAGGGAAAACAGCATCCGGTTATTCCCTGATTAAAGGCCTCAATCTCTTTTGCTCGCTCAGGGACGTCTACCTCACGGTCCTTAATGCAGGCACTTCGTAGTTTTACTTTTCAGCTCACGACGGTTTTTTCTGTACTCGTCGTCAGGATTACCACTCTTCGTTTGTTTGAAAGTTCTGTTGAACCACTCGGAAATCCGGTATGGTATTTGGGACGCTTCTTTCGAATCGAACTCCTTATGTTTGGTTCAGTTAGTCGCTTCACAATTTTTTCGACAGCTATTTTATGCTATGTAGCACTGACTACATGTCATTAATGTAGTTTACAAATCCTCCTCCACATTCTGTTCTGAACATCATCCATGCCTCTCATTTTTCACCTTATATGACACTTCGATGTTTTGATGCTGGACATCCCTCAAATTTTCATCATTGGCTTTCATGCTTCCCTCCAGATTTCCATGTTGTGGACTTCTTGCGCCCTGCGACGTGTGCCATGATGAAGGCGCTACGAAAGCTCATCCAATGGAGATCGCCACTCGTATGGTATGCGGATTTTGTTCAAAAGAGCAAATCTTCTCGAGCACAAAACCTTGCGTGCGCTGTGGGAAGCATTTGTCTGGTTCTCGATCGGCTCATTGGGAAGGTGGAAAAGGCTGTCGGAATAGGTTGACAATGTCTCGAAAGGATTCGAAGAAGTACAGTCAGCTGAACAAAACAGTGTCTAGGAGAAAACCAACAAACTGATTGTTCTCCTAAACATACGAATATCTTTGGATGTTTTTCCCGCACACACACTGATGCGCATTCACATTAACTTACTATTGCAGGTCAAACATTGTGTTTATGACTCCTGCGTCCTTCTGTAGAATTTATCTTCCAGAAGTTGGATATTTTCGTCAGCTGTTCTGCATTACCTTCTCAATTTTACGTTCACTGTATTCGTATTGGCATGAAAATATGTCATTTTCTCAACGTCTTCGTCCGTAAGAACCTTGTTAGAAGCTGCCTTTTGCCCTATCTCATTCTCAGTGGCTAGTGAAACTGGTCAATGTACCTCAATCTTATTGGCACACAATAGGCACTTGATACGAGTGTTGTTTACTCGGTCCGTTGCGATCAGTCCCTTTGATCAATTGTCTTAACTTTGCACGTCCATTTTTCGACATTCACTGGTTAATATTGGATCGCGAATCAGTACTACACTTTGACATAGGGCTGAAGAATTCACTCTGAGAGATTTTCTTCCGTGATTTATCACGCGCACTCGCTAGTGCAGTCAACCGATTGAGACAGTATTTGAGGGGTCGACTATGGGTATATATCATGTTGAGTGACCTTGTGGAGCATAAAACTGTGGTTATTGTGCACATAGATAGAATTCATTCTGTGAGGAGTAGTTTGTCCAGCAGCCAAATCTATGCATACGAGGACAAGACACTGAGTAAACCGTCGTTTCGGAGTTGAGCCATCGAAATATACGCTATCAGGTTTAGGACACAAGCATCATATTTCGAGCGGTCGCATCATGGCGCTGGAGTACGAAAGCTGTGAAGGCCTCACTTCAAACTATATGGAATCAAACCCCCAAATCTTGACCCTTCAGGGACAGCGGATACAATGAACGACCCCCCAAATTAATATTCAATGCGTTGACGACGTTAGATCAAGCCAGAAGATCTACTATTTCTTGAACAGTCTATATTAGAAGAAGCAATATTCGACCCATCTTGATCAGCATCCACAAAATGGAAATTTTAAAAGTATTCCATTTATGAATGGACACGAATTAAAATACGCTACACGGTCTTTGTTCGAACGAATTTCACTGTATCCTCTCAAGCAAATACTGTGGAATTGAAGGTTACATGCACGCGTTACATCACCACTGACAGAATGCGTCTTTTCCAGTTATGAAAATTATCCACTAGCACTACGAAATCAGTGCTAATTTTGCACACACACAACTGCAGCTCCAATTTTTCGATAGCAATTGCGTCAGCTAATTAGAGTGAACGTATTTCCCCTGCGTGAATTTGATTGAGAATGCCGACCAACCGTGAATATCGCAATTTGTCTCGAGCATATGGTACGCAATGGGTGATGCCGGTGTTTTTGTGGATGACTTGATTTTATTTCCAGATTCCCATGGGATTCATAAGAAGTCAGTTATGTGGAAGTTGGCCCTGATTAAACTGATGCTTTGCCTGTGAATGTACCTAGATTAGGTAGGATTTCCGTTTTTCGTTCGCACGGTTAAGAGCAACTGAGCTACCCCCATACTTTGGACAAACGAATGTTTCACGTTCGCAGTTGCCGATTGTCAAAGCTTCGTACTTGGCTGAGCGAAATATCACATCCAAATCTCGTTCAAAACCTTGCGTGAACAATGTCCATTTATGCAGTCGTCGGTGTCAAGTGGTTCACACTTTCTTGAGTTTCAAGTGGCTGTGAAATAGTTGGCCAAGAGAGGTGTAGGGTTTGCACGAACTGTTTTTAGGCACACAGACAGGGGTTGTAGAGTCTGATGGCAATAACCTCGGCCGTTGATAACAGTCGCAACCTGACAGCTCTAGAGTGGGATTGAGGAATCTTGTAGATAACTCGGAAGGCTTCATCTGGATCAATTTGGTGACCGGTGTCAATTAAGTGGGAAACGATTGCACTGGCAATGGGCTTTATCGAACCGTTGCGAAGCCATTTCGGGAGGTGTTCACGAATCCTTTCAGATAGCCGTCTTGTGGTTCTCCCAACGTAACCTGCTTGACAACAACAGGTGAGATGATAAACACAAAAGGACGAAGAAAACCTAGGCAAACTATCTTTGAGGTGTGGCACCAGTACCGGGCAAGTATTGAACAATAAGATAACCCGTGCTGCTGGATAGGCCTTCTCCACTGCATTGCAAACTCGGCGAGTGACAATTTCACTGGTAGCTTCACCCTTGTATGATAGAGTGATAAAAATGGGTTTTTTATCCACCGTCTGGACAATTTCATGCCTCACTTTTGGTTGCATGTTTCTGTCCAGAAACCGCTGGGGATATCCGTTTAGACTCAGCACATCTCGAACGTGCTGGAGTTCATTGGATAAGGTGTCTGGCGTGCATATCCTTTGCGCTCTGTTTGTTAAGCAACAAACCAAATTTCGCTTATACTTCAACGGAACAAAGCTGCAAAAGTGTGTGTACTGGCCAGTCCACGTTTTATTTCTGTGAACTGACCTTCGAATTGATCCGTCTGTTCTACCAAGCATAGTGACATCTAAAAACGATAGTTGGTTGTTCGTCTCTAATTCAATAGTGAAAGCGATGTTGGGGTGTGCACGATTGAAATCAGCTAGTAGAGACTTGATTTTATCCTTACAACTTCTAGTTGACTGCTTGAATCGGTTGCACATCCACCCAGTCAAATGCTCTGCCATCCTGATTTGCAATTTTATCTCGTTCACTCCGATGCATGTGCAACTGCACCCACACGAATGTTGCTACACATGGTTGGAGATGACGGTCAGAAGTAAACTATCCTTGATGACGGATGTTTTTAGTCCTGTGGTGTCAATGCTGTTTTATTTAGGGCTTTTCCACTTAAGCGTTAACTGAAGATTGGTTGTTCACAAATATAGGGGATGTGCTAATTCAGACAGTGGGGTAAGAAACGATACTCCGTTAGCGCTCATGCTATCGTACAAAAACCACTTTCACTTTCAGGCACATTAGTGAACGCTGATTTGATATACAGGGAGGTCATCAATTTGCCGTTATTGTTAACTTCCGATAACGATTCAACCAATTCGATATTGTCTTCCAGAGTACGTTTGGATGATGACTGCGTCACAGTATCTAGCAACAACATAAGCCGCCAGGTGAGTTTGTGTTGAGGTGAGTTGCACGTACACAAAACTGGTCACAGTAGAATTTTTGCTTCGTAAGCGTTCGGTAGGCCTAAATCTGAAGCGATTCAGAAAGAATCCACGAAAAACAACTGAAACTCGGCAAGATAAAGCGGTGAATAAACATCGTGAAAAAAAAAAACAAATTTCCAGTAGGCGGTGGAGAAATTTCAGCGCGAAAAGCCAGGAGAAAAAGAGTAAGGAGTAAAAAGCAGCAAATATAAGCACCATGAGAAGAGGATTGGTGTGCACAGTAAGCATGAGAGTCTCAACAATCGGAGCAAAATCGGAGTGCGAATTCCGGCTCGGACAAGCATGTGCACTACGGATAAGCTGTACGAACAGCCACACTCCAGTGCACTGCTTGCTCACCAACCGCGACCGCCCAAACGCCTATCTGAATTCACCAGCCGATCTCATACAATGTGGGTGCCGA
>QNGE01000466.1:9343-72168 GCA_008508345.1 Paragonimus westermani
TCATTTTCAGTAGTTAGGTCCCTTCCCGTCCCCTTCTTTTTCCTTCTCTCTTTCCATGTAGGGTTGCTGTTTCTTCATGGTTGTGTGGCAGTTAAGCATTAGTGTGAACCGCTGATGTACTGCTGTCTATGATGATGATCAGGGAGACTGCCGTCTATTGATAGATCGCCGAACATGTCTGTCGCTCATCTGAATGCTCGCACACATGTCATTTTTCTGTCTTACTCTCTCAGCTTCAATTTCCAGGACTGCAAAAGTTTGTGAGGCACCCATAACCTGATTTGGCATCGAGGCATGAAAATGCTGACATTGAAGCTTGCCTCCATCGATTCACTAATTTTTATCGTTCGGAGATGTTTCACTGTGACGTATATTTTTACTGGTTCTCCTTTTTGTTGTGTTGCGTGGCCGTGTATTTATACCGCACTAGATTATGTATATATATATATATATATATATATAGACGGAAATACACCAGTGGTTGGTGCTGATTGGTATGCGCCTTGTAACCACGAATCGGAACATTGTTTTGGATAACCGTTCGGGGGACGTTATACGGAGGGCGCTCCCCTAGCTACTTTGTTGCTTCACTTTACTAATCCTCATATAATTTCATAATTAGCCTGTTGGCTACCAGTCATGGTCGCTGGTTTGAGACCCGGCTACCGAGACAATCTTTTTCTAGGTTGGGTAGCCTGTTACTATCTAGTCTCCATCTGATCTAGTCTGCCATATGACGGCCATCACGCTGCAGTGTAAAAACTACAACTGTCAACTTTTTAACGATTTAGCTGAGGTTTGACGCCCTGTTATTCTCATGAATCGGGTGGTGGACCACTATCTGAGATTTTGTATCAATTCATTCAGACCCTCTTAGCTTATGAACACAGTCATTTTATCAATCACATAGTCATGGTTAGTACTTTTCATCGGTTGTACTTCACATAGGTAATACTGTCCTTCATGTAGGCCTCTTTGAACAGGTTTCGTTACAATTTTGTCAAATGGAGGTGTGATATGTGCAAAAGCATGTCGACGTCGACTGTTTGTTTCTCGCTTTTATTGTTCATTGCCACCGGTTCATTGTAGTTCACCACCGTCTGGTACTCACCGTGGACAGTATGAGTTGATGAAAAGCCTTCCTCTTTCCACTGTAAGTTTGTCGTGGTTATCAGAAACATTCTTCATGTTTTGTATTATTGTTATTGTTGTTTAACTTATTCCTGTCGCAGTTGTACTCATTTCTAAGCGTCCGTATTTCTTGTGCTCTTTTCTGCTGAACTTACCGGTTTGCCCACTTGTTCACTGGCTCACCTGTACCGCCGTGTTCCGTTTTTTCGAAGTCAGCATACATGATATGGTTGTGTATGTGACATTTTTGTTATCAGCTTCACGATTTCTCCGTTCTAGCTGTCTCACTAGTGTCTACCAATCACAGCTGTAAGTTCGAACTCCGGTTATATCGATGGTTCCTATCTGTATCCAGCCCACGTATGGCTCATTGCATGTTTTTTATGGCAGCAAGTACCGTACGGCATCAAACCTGAAAACTTACTGTTAATTTACTCTGTGGTGAATTTATATTCAGCGTAGACTGATCTTGAACTGTCAATTTTCAGAATTAGCAACAAGCATTAGTTATTGAAGAGTTTTTATCACACAGCAGTAAGCTTGATTCCTTGTTAGACACAACTCACATACTACCTGAACCACTTATTGGCTGTTCTTGTCGGTATGTACAATTCGAATTCGTCTATATCCGTCGGTAAAGTTCGAACACGTGGTTCAGAAATTTCCGTTTGGCGTGATCTTTTTACTGTATGTCCTGAAGCAAAACTAGTTTTATTTATCCGATGTCTAATTTTTAAACCATCCAGATAGTATAATCTGGATCATAGATTTAGAAAATCTTTGTCCGTTGTTACCATTAACCTGTTTGACCCGTTACTTGGGCACGATCACTGTGATCAGCACGTCTGCTCGATGTGAACATTCCCAAGTTTTGTAGTATTTTCCGTACAAAACTGAAATACAACTTGAATGGTCTTCTCACTGGAGACAATTTTGATGACCATTGTTGGTTCTCAACAGGCCTATTTGAACTTTTACAGTTGGCTTGGTTCCCACCTATCTCTATGACACCTATCTCTATGACTACCCATTCGTTTCTATGACAGTTATTAATGCAAGGCATGTGGACCTTTTTTTCTGTTGTCGCCGACACTTTCGTCGAATTTATTGAAATCTATTGGAACCTATGGTGCAGCAGGCTGACAACCGACAGCGTAAGCCCCCACTATTATTAGACAGGGTGCATGACTTCGAGGAAGGAGATCTGTAGCACTTTTGGCCAATCAATGGCAGTCTTTCCATCTTTTGCGCTCCGGGGTTTTTGACTCTGTGCAACGTTCTACTTCGCGTGAAGGCTGTGCCTAGACTGTCAAGGTACGCAACCCCAGGCAGAAGCAATCGAAGTAACGAGGGCAACCTTGCCGTTAAAATTGCGCTTCCTTGAATCCAACTGGACCCTCTACGTTACTTCTCAGGTTTAATTTTGACCACTAAACGGACGAATTGCAGAACATTCGGCTCACTGCGAAATTGTGGACCTTGACAAGTTGTTTATGCTCAGAGAGATACAAATACAAATATTATTTTCTTCGATTTATTTGATCTGCATCCTGTCAAGGATTTTCCTTTACATTTCAGTAATGCCGTTAACAACAACCGTCGCTCATAAGTACATGAGCAGTATTTACAAATTGCCTACTTTATCCTCCTTTCTTCAGACTGGCAATTGTCGTGTCATGGCTTCATGCGACTACTTGAACGTATTGTGCGTTTCTCAACCGTCGACCAATCCCATATTCCGGGGGTTCGGCGTACGAAAGGTCTGTCTGTTTTGGTTGTCAGCTACATTGTCTTATTTTCGATAATGAGGTCTTACATACAGATAGTGTTCATAATCATCCTGCTCGTAATATTGTCCATTTGTTGCTCCCTCATTTCGATCAAATCTGTTTATTTGTTCTGTGTGCGAAGACGGTAATTTGAGGTGTTTCACAGTTTATTTGTGGATCGTACGATCACTCGGCGGTGCAGATGTCTGCTGGTCTAATTTGGGCTAATTACTGTTGGGCTACTTCTACCTGAATGAAAACGGTTGCGATAACCGAGACTCGTGCGCTAGACCCTAGAATTATTAGTTGGGCGTATTCGGTTTTGTGGTGGTACTAACTGGTCGACTTTCTGATACATATAACTCGAATGTTGGAAACTTTTACACCATAATGTTCTCGTTGAAGTTTACTCTACTTTTATTGCTATGTTTGACACATTGTCAGATACAACTGACCGGTACGCATTACATGAAGCATACCAGGAACACATATGTTCACTTTGTACAATGGATTAATGTTTCCCGGACGCCACTCTGGATAGCTGATTTTCAAGGCTCGCCAATGAGCCTGGTCTACTATGAGGCAAAGTTGTCATGCTTATTGTTGATTCGCACAAAAATTCTCAAAGTATTCATGAAAAATATTTTATAGTGAACAAGCTTGTTTCCAGTGACTCAGCATCAGGCTAAATACATCACATTTGTATCACAAATTTTACAGAGGAATCATTAAGGAGGTGAACGGGGAACGGGTGGCTGATGAGGTAATTCAGTTCAATATCACACTGCAATCAAGTACCCACTCGAATACTGAGTCTCGTTAGGTAACAATGTGTGGGGTTGGCCAAGACAGATCCAAAACCTGAACTAAACGCTTTTGGGGCACATGGATGGGTTGTATAAGCGAATTCCAATAACTTCAGCTGTGAATAGAATCTTACGCCTTACTGCTCTCGACTGGGTGGCCTTAACTCAGTTGGGACCGTTGGGACCACTGTCTGCAGATATATTCATAGCGATGTTAGAAAACGAACGGCTAAGTTTAGCGGTAGGCTGGCGTATTTTTTTAAATGATATATTGAGGACATCCTGTGCGTACTCATTAACAACGTAAATCTGACAGACATCTTGGCCAGATTCTACTCCACCCATTTTCATTGGAGACTGAAATGAATAGCCAGTTAGGATTTTTGAATGTAATTTCACGTCGCCGCGGTGATAGTTCATTTCAGCGCGCGATACACAGAAAGTGTACGTGGAATGGTCAGTACATTCATCTCAATAGTTTGTCACTCGTCCTGCAAAAATCTAATAAACTGTTTAACGGATAGGGCCGTTAGAATGGGCACGGATGGTACTATTCCTGAGGAATTGTCGTTCATAGTGCAATATTTACACAAATTGGCTACCCGCAAAGGTTCATGGACAGCGGAGTAAAAGGGACTGGCTGCATCTAGCGGAAATGAAAATTGTACATATAAGATTATCCTTCAAGAGCGAAACGCTAGCTGAAACTATCACGTAGACTCACAAGGGCGGTTACTAAAACATTTTACGCCGCTAAATTGCGTATCCAACCCGTTTTTTTGTCCACGTCTAAAAGATGATGTGCCTTTTTATGCAGCCTCGCTTTGTGTATACCATTCACTTGTTCTTGTGGAACCAGTTATGTTGGTTGCACGACCAGACGCTTATCAGAGTGGGTTCGTGAACACCACCCAATAGTGGAATAACGAAATTTGTCAACATTGCCACGTTATCGTACCTGGTGGATTCGAATCACTCTGCCAATGTGACGGACGCATTACGCCCAACCTACCGAGTTCAGGCCATCCAGTCGAGAGCAGTAAGGCATAGGATTCTATCCACAGCTGAAGTTATTGGAATTCGCTTGTACAACCCACCCATGTGCGCCCAAAAGCGTTTAGTTCAGGTTTTGGATCTGTCTTGGCCAACCCCACACATTGTTACCTATCGAGACTCAGTACTCAAGTGGGTACTTGATTGCAGTGTGATATTGAGCTGAATTACCTCATCAACCACCTGTACAATCTTCCACGAAGACGTTGAGCAACGCGTAGCGATAAACCAATGATCTTAAAAGTTCAAAACAAGATTGGATCGTAATGTCACGTTACTATTGAACAAATTATCAAAGTGAATATTTAGACAACCTCAACAGTTTCGATCGACAGATCGTTTCCTGGGAATGGGTTACGATTTGCTGCTGAGCGGGCTAAATATGAACTATAATCACATAATAAGGCATTCATACCCAAAAGATCTCTTCCGAGCGGTCAACAGGTTCAAAACAATGGGGATGAGCCGAGCTCCATAAAAGGGGTTTCACGCACCACCCAAGTAAAGTACAATGATCGAAAACTGGCCATTCGCACAACCATCAAATTGACGTGACAAAACAAAATAGTCTAGGTCAAGGTTCAAATTAACGTCCAGAAACAGGGGAGGTTGAATGCAGAGGGGTAAATATTTGGGTGAATGGGGTTGGATCGGATTTTCACGACTTTAGTTCAAAATTTGATACATCACCCGTTCCCCGTTTACCTCCTTAATGATTCTCCTGTAAAATTTGTGATACAAATGTGATGTATTTAGCCTGATGCTGAGTCACTGGAAACAAGCTTGTTCGTTAAACGTTTTTTTGCTAAGTTTAGAGGCTCCGCTCTGTCGAGACGACATACTCTTCAGGAGCTCACCTGCTTTCTTTATGAAAGATCATATCATTTTCTAGCGTGTTGATATGCACTTTGCTGTATTATTCTATAGCTTGTGTCATTTTCGGCTGGGGGTATTTCATGGTTATCCTTCCGGCTACCAATCACAAGGTCGCAGATTTGAACTCTGGTTACCTCACTATTTCTGCTTAGATTAGGGACAGTGCGATATTCGGAATCAGGGACTTCGACTTGCTCTAGAAATCGTATCTGAATTGAAACTTCCTACACAGGTAGTAGGGAGAAGACCTGGTACTGGTAACAATAAGCACTTTTCGTTCACCCTATAAGAAGCCGAATTTGTGGATGTACAACAGTATTAAACAAATCACAGTCTTTCGTTGGCTGATCGGATTAGCACATGCAGTCACAAACTGCAAGTTAATTGATGCAATACGGAACAAGTAAATTGACGAATAATGGAAGGCATAACATTGAGACTGTTCGTGCGATCCTCATGCGGTATCTTTAACGTGACATTTGGATTGACCCCCTGTCAGATCTTCTGTTGTGTTGGGATTTGGATAAGCAGTGAATCGAGTAGATTTACACCACAGCCTGATGGTATCCAACCAGTATGCCGCATGTCAGTTGACTCCTTTTAATGTAAAAGCCAGCAACTCTTGTGTCGCTTATTGTAAGTGGGATTTCGGTCGTCAGCCGTAAATCCCTCATATCCTGTTAGTAGTGACCACTATTGTCGATGACTATCTTCTGGATTATTGTTTTTATTTTTTATCACCCCGTGTTTACTGCCTGCTCTGTGTCAATTTGGGACCTCCCTGTACTTCTCAGCTATGGATATAACTCGATCATGTAGCAGTCAGTTATAAGTGGCTGCAAGCTGTCAGCCTGTTGTGCATTTTTGCACAACCACCACCGTGGTGCTGTGCCTGTCTGTTTTGTTTTGTCATTTGCCCAAAGGACATACACTCGTAATTGCAAGATACTTAAGTGACATTCGAGCGAGGAAAGTGTAAAGAACGCTTATCGGGGAGCACTGGTGAACAAACTACCCAGTTTGAGTCAGGTGAGAAAACGTGGGGACGAATCGCAGCAGCTATGTAAGCTTGTGAAGAGGCATGTTCCGAAGAAGCTATGCAATTGCGACAGAACTGGGTTTATTTCACGTCGATAAACCTCATGAACAAGCGTCGCTCGATTCCGTCTGACTCTGATTATGATGACGACCGTCGAGAACTTAAACGAAAGCTGACGAAAAGTCTGCGCAGAGACCGTGAGCACTACTTGGTCGAGCAATCGTAAGAGATGGGATGAAACTTTTTATATGGGAATAGTAGAATGCTTTTTTCCTATGAACCGTGGTTGCACTGATCGTCGAGTCAGTGTAAATGTGTCCGTATCTGAAAGAGATGGTTCACTTATCATCAGTCAATCACACGGAATTGATAAGCGAGCTGAACTATCTGGCGAACAGTTCAGCTGGCCCCACCCGGACCTTGTGAACGAGGGGACCCGAATGGTTCGTTGTTGCATTCCAGACGGCCTTCCTTTGGAAACAAATGTGATTCTGGGGCTTAAGTTACTGACGCGTAACAAGGCTCCGAACCAGATCTCTGTCCCTCTGTTTTCAAAGACGGTGAGGTGAGGTTGATGTCAGATTTGACAAAACTTCTCCAGACGACTTGGGAAATTGAAGAGGTACTTCGTGTTTGATGCTTATCAACAATGATTCCCTTCTTCGCAAAGGGGGTCCGAAGTCTGTGTGACAACCACAGAGGCATCAGTATAGTGTCTGTTGCGTCTAAGTTACTTTTTGGCCTTCTATTACATTAGACCCAGAGAAAGCCAGATACGTGAAGAACAGGCAGGATTCTGATTCATTTGGGGATGCGTTGCCCACATTTGCACCTTGCAACGGTTCTGGGAGCACTCATATGCAGCCACCGGGCATGATCTTTTCAGACCTAAAGGCTTCGTTCGACACGGTTGCTCGTAATGCTCTCTGGAACTGTTTTCTTCACGAAGGTGTACCATGGAAATATATACATGAACCTATTGAGATCACTGTGTAGTCTCTCTTCAATCAAGGTGAGAGTTTATGGACAGCTGTGTCGGTAATCAAGGCTGTCCAATCTCCTTGTTCAATTATGTCAGACGACATTCTAGAAGATACGCCTGAAGAATTCACTAACTTTGGTGTTGTGCTTCTTATTGGGACTAGGTTGATCGACATAGAGTATGAGGATGATGTCTCAGTCCTTCTGCCGATGAAATGCAGGTGAATGACCGGCTGGTTTGTACGGAATGCGCCTCCCGTCTTCAAAGTGTAAATTGCTTTCAAGACTGGAGGATTTCCACTCCTACCTTCTTCACTGCACTTACTCCGCTCGAGACTGGACACCTTCACATACTTTGGTGGTACATTGCTGGTGAGATATTATCGAGGATAGCAAAGGCATGGGCTGCCTTTGACAACCTGCGTCATCCGTGGCGACTGAAAGACGTCCATTTGTCGCTGAAAGGAAGGGCGTATAATGCTTGTGTACGTTCTGTTTCGTTCTGTGGCTCGAAAACGTGGCCTGTTCGCATCGAAGATGTCAACAGACCCGGTGTGTTTGACCAATTTTCTCCTCTAATTGGTCCACATTCAACGGACTGATCGTATGAGCAATATGGCGGTTTGCCGGCGCGTATTCCGGAATGCCCGGGGTGCGCGATCAGTTGATCAACTAATCGCGTTGCGCAGCTTACGATGGTTGGGTCACGTTCTTTGAATGCCAGCTGAGCGTCTGTCGTACCGGGTATTGTATAATGAGACCAACAACAGTTGGATAAAACCATGCCGTGATTAAGCAGCAACGTCGTCACGAAATAGGAGGACCCTGGCTGCTTCGCTGAGTAAATTGGAGAGGCATCGGCTACCTGACCGGAGTTCTCGTGATCACTCAAATCGCTGGTTAGAACCGGTGTTCGAGATGTCGGTTTGGCGCAGTCAATGGCGTACCTGCATCCATACCATTCTTAGTTCTTCCACCTAGTCTTCTTTTCCTACTATTATTTTTATCGTTATTCTATAACCTTTTCAGTAACGTTTATCCTTCTGGAATATTCCATGTCACTGTTGAGGCGAGCGGTGGCTCCAGCCACAACACCTTCTGGTCACGTTCATAGTTGATGATGATGATGTAGACAGAAGAGGCGGCGGGTAGCGTTTCATTCAATGATATTCAGGGACACCTTTCGTCATTCCATGTTCGGACATCAAACCTAATCCTGGTGCGACTGATATCTAAGACTCACTTTACCAAACCAGTTCTCTTATTTAGTTAAGGTTGGTGGAGAAAATCTGCATGCTCCTTTTCTTGTTGGGGCTAGTGCTGCAGTGGCATGATCGATTGAGTAGTTTGGGGATTGTATGACGCAATACACGAAGGAAAACAATGCCTATCGGACAGGGACCCATTTGCAGTTCCTATACAAACAGAACTCGTGTGCCGATCCACGTTTGACTGCCCATGTTCCTCTCTTGTGTGCAACTGAAAGTACTTTGAAATACGTTTACCACTGTCCCTTCAGTCAGAGATGTTCACTGTTTATTTGAACTTAGCCACGAACCTGAGAATTCTGTATTGTCTGTGTCTTTATGTTACAAACTTAAATCATGTGCTCGTTACCAGGTCACCACTTCCAGCTCAATACGTCACCTGCAAACACGGCACAGTGGTGAGTAGGCATTCGTGAGATGTGGTGAAGCCAATGAAGTATATTGGATGCAACCATTATGCTCAGTGGCTGTCAAAGAGACGTTGGTGACCTTTGTTACTGCTGATACAGTGCTCCTACCACACTCTACTAGTACGTCGAAGACACCGATTGTCGAAAACAGACACTAATGTATCAGGATTTTCAGCCAAAGAAGATTGCTGTTCATTGTATTATCATATAATCGGCCTTTAATTAAAGGACAAGTCATATCTATATCACAGAAGTTGGAAAACGCCATCCAAACTAGCTATGCGTCTTTTGATTTCTTCAGACATTCCGCCAGCGCTTTTGCAGCATCCAACTTATATGACCTTCTCGGCTGTTTCCAATGACTCACCGTTAAGGGCGTAAGCAAATGCAGGGTCCTGTGAATCTTTCAACAGCACGTCAAAGGTGCACTGGACTTCGCGTAAACCCTCACATATTAAAGCAACGGCGTCTGCATGTTGTATTCTCGAAGTCTAATGCGTTTTCACACCACCATATTGACAGTCTCCCTGGGTGCACTCTAAGATCCCGTTTACTGGAAAGTTAAAAAAGGGGGCTGGACAGAATTGTCGCACCCTACTTGAGATGCTGAAGGTCAGCGATAATCTGTCAATTCTCAATTCGATTCGAGCTCTGGTAATAAAATATTTCTGTCACACCCTTCCTCGATGGTTAGTCCCAGAGCTTAGCTCCATCCTCTGACTCAAAGATCCGTCTGATGTTTACAGGAACAACACTTGATGGCCTTCTATTTGGATTACGGTGCGTGGAGATACTGCCAAGACGAAAACGAACTTGCTCCTGACAGATACGTTGTTCACATGTTTCGCGTATAAGGTCACAGAGGCCTTTGTTGCTTTACGGCAGCGAAACTTGGCCGCTCAGGGCAGGTGTTGGACCACCGATTCTGCGTTCAGTCGTTCGTATCGGGTGGCACCAGTGAGTAAGTAACGAAGAGGTCGGGACGTGGGTATTTGGTGGTGATTTCCATTCGAGTTCTTTTGTTCACTCCCTACATTTCCGCAAACTTAAATGGTTAAGTCATGTACTAAGGATGTCAGCTAGTCATGTGCCACATCCAGCACTCATTTCCGACACTGCGGTCGACTGGCGTAAGGTGCGAGGTGGGCAGATGATGGCCTGGTGTAGACAAATGATGTCGTTCACAAAGAGGTTGAGCACTGTAGGTTGGGTTCGTTTCCCTGGATTTAGTGTGATTACTCAATAGTCCGGCGGTTGACGGCCGAACGATCACTAGTGCCGCTCTTGGTAATACCACACCAATGCGCTACAAGTTGGGTGTGTGCGTCAATGTCATCCTGTGGGTGGGCCTCGAATTACAATCTTGCAAACAGCCACGTCGTCGTTTGCCGGCGGCCATATCGTCAACCTTTGTCTACGACTAACTTATCGATAGAGGTCGACGGCAGTGCATCGCCTCGTAGAACTCTGAAAATGAACACTAGAAACAGAACGTCGTCCGTACACGGCTGCAACAAACGTTTACAGTTGTCTCTTCGACGAACACCGCATGAGTGATAGCCACTCAGGTCACGTCCATCCACTCCTAGCCTATATGTTTGTGGGGTTGAAGTCTTCAGTTGGTACTACAATGTCCGTGCGTCGTGCTGTATGCAGAAGACCAATGAGATGTGATAAAAATAATCCATTGCATCTACCCTTTATTGCGTGGGACCACATCCCACAATTACAATCTGACCATGCTTGTGATGGTAGCCTCGGATACTGTGACTGTATTCAAGTTTGACCGGCTGCTAGTGAGCATCACAAAACAATACCTTCTTTGTGTATGCGCTTAAGGTAATCCCAACACCTGCTTGACCTATGGCTTGATCCACGAGGTCAACGAACAAACACATATCTCTGCGTCACACGATCACAGAGTTCGCGGTCAATAAAAGTAATAAACATCGACATGCCTGCAGTATTTCAAACGTGCTGGAAGAGCGTACTCGCAAACCAGAGCAAGTTTCGTAGAATTGTCAACTATAAGGACACAACTATACCGAACATCAGATCACTAATCATTGAGAGACGGAGTTTTGATAGCCGCCGCTACTTATGGACAACTACGGCCACAAGGCTCAGCTCGTTTTCGTTGTTTTGATCTCCTCGATTGCTGAGCAGAGGTTTAAGCCCGTTCGACGGCATTTTTTAAATTTGTCTTCACGGAAGCGATCTGGAGGTCGGAACTGTTGGGTGCTCTACCTTCTTCCACGGAAACGTTGAGCAACGTGTAACGATAAACCGACAGTCCCAATGTCAAAACATGAGGAAATCAGTGTGTTAGCCGGTTGAGTATTCGAAGCCTAGGAACACGTTTAGGTACATGGCGTTTCCCGTGGCACACCTTACGTCCTCAGTGGGAACTAGGTGCGAACGCGCCCATCCTAACTACCTCACTGTTTTCTCCGAAGGGCGCAAACGTCTGATCTTCACAACAGCGTCACAACAAATGATCATATTCAATGGTCAGTTTCTTGGCAGAGATTCTATAGTTATCAGCACATCACTTTTCTGTTTGATGAATCGTTGTTCTGGTTACGACTTCTGTCTCAAGCAATAAGTTTGGCAAGTCTCTGACGGGTTTTCTAAAACAAGATTGGGGATCGCCAAGTGAAGCATTTGAACGAACATTTTCATCACAATTACGTGTTGCGTACCGGACATATGACGAATGTGTCAATCAGAACTTCAGTCCTTCCGGGTGCAGCCGTATCACACGGGTCAGAGGGAAGCAGCTAGACGAAATACACATGGTTGTGTTGCACACTAGACTATGTAAAAGTCATCATCATAGACAGCAATACATCAGTGGTTCACACTACTGCATAACTGTCACACAACCATGAAGAAAAAGCAAACCCTATATAGGAAGGGAGAGAAGGAAAAAAGAAGGGGACGGGAAGGGACCTAACTACTGAAAATGACTACGTCCATATTCAAACATCCAACATCAAGGTGCTTACACTCTGCACACAAACAACGGAGCTGCAAGTGAGAGTAAGGCATCATCAGCGCGACTATGTAAAAGTATGCAGACGGTGAGGCACGATCATACTTTTATAGTTGCATCACTGCTGGCTTCTGTCTAGAAAAGAATGTAAAGATAGTATCCTGAAACAGAGCACTCCCATCGTCCACTGGTTAACAGTGATCGTCAGCGTATTGTACAGTACGGTTGAAAAACTGATATCGTTTTTCAGACACCCGGTACGGGTTTGCATAGGTAAACTCCGCGCGGTAGTAATGAGAACCAACTATCAATGTGTTGTTCACTGCGCTCTTGGGCTGGGTTAGTATCTCATTGTCAAATGTGCTAGCCTACTAAGGCAAAATGATCTCCCCGAAAAAAAAACGACCGAGAAGTAAGTGTCAGAAGCTGTCATTGCTATTAGCTACCGTCGGTGTCACTCCGTTGAAGATCACTATATGTTTTGGAGTTACCACGTTGATTCAGGCCATGATGTCGTTCGTGCCGGTTTCATGCTATCGTCTACTGAAGTATTATTTGCTGGGAAACATGAAATGATCAACTGAACGGTGGGTGACGCAAGTGTGTGAAACGCTTATGGGGCTGCACTGGTCACAACAGTGGGTGATTCAAACGAACGCTGGACAGAAATCTCAACAGATGTGCAATCCTCTTGCCGAGAGTCCTGTTCCAAAGAAGTACTGCCAATGTGGCTGAAGTAGATTTCTGCCAATTCCGCAAAGTTTATAACGAAATGTCACCTGTTTCACTTGACTGCATACTCGACGAAGATCGCTGTAGACCGAAACGTAAGCTAATGAGAAGTCTACGTCAGAACTATGCAGCTTACTTAATCGAGAGAGTTAACATGGTGGAACGGACGTTTTTTTATCAGAGACTAGTGGGGTTCTGGTTTACTTGACTCGTGCTGGTATTTTCCAGCGATAAGATATTATCAGAGTTATGTTTGTGGAAAGAGTGGGTGGTAAATTTACGGCTTGTTGCGGCGACTTGTGAGGTAGTCTGAACACTGAAGAACAATTCAACCGGCATGGGCCAACCGGCTCATCTGTGGACGATGGGGTAGCTTAATCAGCTATGAAATTCCGAACCACTCTACATAGGAATCCGATGTGGTTTTCGAGCTGAAGTTATTGGAATGTAACGAAACCCCAGTTCCCAATCTTCTATCTCTGGCTCTCTTAAAAATGGCGGTGTTTCCCAAATTGTCCAAAATTCTTTTTGTATTGGAGACGGAAAAAGTGCCCGGTGATCAGTACATATCGATAGTTCTTCCAACCTTCGGCCGAGCTACCAGAAAATTATGCGACAACCGGAGAAGTAATATCCTTATTTCTGTCTATCCTGGATTTGCCACGGGCATCTTCATGTGACAGATTCTGAGCATAGATACCATCTACAGGCGGACAGACTAAATTCTGACCCGGCCGCGGACTTGCCCATCATATCTTCATTTTGCGACAGACACTGAAGCATCAGCACTCTCTTTCTCAGCCGATTGTCGTGGTATTTTTGAGCTAAAGGCTGCTTTTGTTTGTGTTGCCAACATGCCCTTATTAGCCGCTCTCAATGGAGGAATCCCGAAATTGTTATTTACCTGCTCTGAATGTGTCTTGAGCATTCTTCATTCCAAGTAACGCGAGTAATAAGCTGACTGACACTGGGCTTACGGATGACGTTGCTTTGCGTAGTTCTTGCAAAAAATAGGCCATACTGAACAGACTAAATGATCTGGCTGGTCTGTATGCATTTTGTACCTCCAAAGTGTGGATTGTTGCAAGATTTAGTCGGTGCTGATTTAGCTTTTGTTTGTAATCAGACCGCCTGGGACTGTTGATGGTTTCACCCACTTTGGTGGTGTCATCTCGTCAGCATTTTGTTAATGAAGTATCTGCACATGGGCCGTACACTGCATATACTGACGGAGCATTTGCGGTACCGCGCATTGTCTAGTGTGACTGCTGATGGTTGGAGGACACCACCTGATGGCCAGACAATGGATTAATCACTAGCCATAAAAACCGTAACTGTCCCTTTGACCAAAGTTGGTGGGTGTAGCCTGCCGGACCGTAGATTGCACACCACCCACATCGTTGGTTGAAAATGCTCTCTGACGTGATAATGTATCGTGGTTTCTAAAGGGCATGAATTCTTCATGAATCTCCACTATTTTTGCCTCGTCTTTCTTTTTCACATATTCTACTTATTTATTAACCTGCCACTTCGTGGACTACTTTAATGACTAAAGACAGCTCCAGCATTAGTACCCATGGCTGCAGCTCAAAGCTGAAGGGAATGGTTTTGACGACTTTACGCTGAACCCAGTTTATCACTTTGACGTGCTTATGTAAAAGTTATCCGCACTTGACGTCAGCTGTTCCCCTATGGGAGCTTCAAAAATACAATGTCCAAAAATTGTCTGTCCAAGCGCGTTTCGTCCAACGACATCCTCTCTTCGTGAAATGCGTTTCCATCTGTTACCTGATCATGTGACATCCGAGTCATGGTCGGTAAGAGAAGTGTGTGCATCAATACGGGTGAAACAACCTAGTCGAGTGGATCCGCACCTCTGATCTGTGCTCATTGGTCTCCTTAATTGTTCTAGGTTCCTCCTTCGTGATCCTTGATAGCGTTATTTGTGTTTCAACCAACCCCATAAACTTATCTCAATCGGTTAATATCACCCGGATGTTGCTGTGGCTATCCGTCTCCTGCCACTATAATGTCTGCTTGGGCAGATGTCACCTACCTGAGTGTGGCGCCCTCTTGATCACTCAGGTTGCTGCTTAGATACACTATCCTTGATGACAGTGTGTCGCCCGAGCCACAGTATTTTCTGGTCAGGCTCATGGTTGCTGTGATGATGACGGTGTCTGCTTGTCACAGACAAATATCACTCTCTATCTGATTTATACAGAAACTGTTTTTTACTTTCCAATTAGTTCATTTGACTTGTGTAGCACGTCATCTGTCGCGGAGGTCTTCTGTTCTTCGCATGCCAAAGTCAGTGATTTAATTGCTACTCTGGTGCGACTTTTCATCTAGTCGTCATCAAGGGATTTTTATTATCCCGCTTTTCTGATCAAAATGCTACTGCTATCAACTAATGTTCCTTGGGGCGAACATCAGAGCAGCATGGTCCTCACAATACTGTGGAGAATGTTGTGGCGGAATTAGAGAACAACGTTTGGACGATTCGGTAGGTTGTGACTGTCTTACAAAGACTCTCTGAGCAGATCACTTAATTTTGGTTCGTACACACCATCAGTGAACATTGTTGTACAAATTGGGCAAAATTTGCAACTGACTCATGTAGATTTCACACAGAGACTGTGAAAGATGCACTAGAGCTGGATCGGTTATCTTAATAAATATTCAGCTGCAAAGAAACACTGAAACGCCATGCCACTGAAGGGGGATAAAACGGTTACGAAATTAGGTCTTCTGTTGAAGATCCCGAACGTTGGCAAAAGTCACTACCAGTCGAATCTTATACAATGCCGATTAAGATGGTCAGAACGTCGTATCACCTGGAACAGTGGTTTGGGTGATAGGATCTTCAGTGGTGACACATTCGTCCTTAGGTTTTGCCAGTTGTGTTCACCACTGACACAGCCTACGGAAGAAACGTAGGTGTTTCATTCCGGCGACAATTTGAACAAGGTTTTTTCTTTCGTAGGAGCAACTAAACTTGTCATGCTGTATGGTGAGGATATCTTAGTCTGCTGTGTCGACATTTCGAGACCGTCTGCAGCCTTTTGAGGTATGAGTGCACAATAAACACTTTATCTGTCAACAATACAATACGTGTATTCCATGTTTTCATGTTTAGATTGATTTGCACACACTTCAAGTATAAACCCCATCGTAAAAAAGTGCGTTTGCCAACGGTCAGTTTTTCCTTGATAACGTGGGCGTGAGAACTGTTCTCTCTGAATATTGATGGAAAGTCTCCTTTGGTGTCCTCAAATGTCGGGCTAAATGCATTCACAGCAGATGTATTACACTGTTACAATGAAGTTTCATTAAACTGGCGTTGTGTTCATCTTGTATCTATGTGAACATTCTTTGCCTTCTGTTTGTTGTAATTTGTTTACCAAACGTTGCGTTCTGTGTTGCCATTCATTATTACAAAGTTGGGGCTTTTAGGTTAGAAGTCGGTTCAGCTGTTGCAGAAATGGGAGCGTCGCTTATTTTGTTCATTCTTTGTATGTTATCAAGCGAGTGTCTGGTTGTTTGGATCAAACAAGTCTGTGAACCAAAATGGTGCATCTGCATAGCTTTAAGCATTTGGCTATCATTGACAGAACACTGGATGGACAATTTGTTGGTTGGAAAACGGAAATAAGTACAACCATTGGTAATTTGGAGGGTGTGAGTCGTGTTCGTAGGTCCAGTTAGATGAAGTGCCTTATGACTCATATGAGATGTACCTGGGAATTTCAAGGGATTTGCTGGCCAGTCGGATTCACTAGTTTGAATGCTGTCAGCGGTTGACTAAGTTGCCTGTAAGTTAGGTGTAAATAATGTAACAAACCAATGGAAATCGCAACTCGGTTATATGTTTGGAAAATGCAATCAACTTGATGGTGATGACCGCTGAGTTTCGACATGATAGTTTAATGAACCAATTCACTTAGGTTCTTTTTAATAAGGTCCTTCTCTCTTGTGATTCTATGACAGTTGGCTATCATTATCATCTGCTGGTCGATTGTTTTCGTTGATGGTGTACTGCCAGGTACATTTCCATCATCGACTGGTCGAAAACGCCACCTCTTTTTGGTGAATAGAACTGAAGGAATTCTGAAAGCCGATTTTCAGTTGCTTCCAACCTACACTCGGGTCCAAGAATGTGTGTACTATATGATCCTGACTAAACGATATTGGGGTCTCCATGTTTTTTTCTTATTTACATAAATCGTTGTGGCCCGCAGCTTTTTGGCATTAATTTGCTCACCACGATAGTAAATTGGCTCATGAACGCAGCATGTTTATCGCACTGCATTGTGTCCTCTTTTGTGTACCTCTCAGATCAGTACGGTTGAGCAGCGTCCATTAAAATACATTCATTTGCACTGCCAGCCCGTACGTGACCTTGCCTTTCATTCGAATGCTCAAGATGGCCTGTTGATCTCAGCCAGCCTGGATAAAAGCGTTCGGCTCACAAGCCTGCTGACTGACCAAGTGAGCCATTTGTTCTTAGGCTCATCTAGTGTTTTCATAGAACAACCATCTGTTCCCTCATTTTTTGCAACCTGAGCCTAGTCTGTACTTGTCAGTATTCGCTCAAAACATAAACAAATCTTTAATACCCTAGAACCCACTTTTTTCCCAGTTACTAGCTCTCTTTGCTCTAAAGTTCCAATTTAGATTTTTTATTATGTGCCTACCGGTGCTGTTGATCGTTGGGTTTGTGTGTTTTAAATAACTGACTTCAAATTTGTATTTTTTCACTGGCATGAGCAGCCCCTCATCGCCCATCCTTCCTCATTGTCAGATTACCATTTTGCCGACTCCAATTGTTTATTCTCGCATCACATTTATTCGTCTTCATGTTCTTTTTCTAACTCTCTAGGTGGTTCAGACTTATCAATGTCCCTCTCCCGTGTGGAGTTGTTGTTGGGCTTCTCCGGACCCTCATCGGTTGTTTGCTGGATGTTCCAACGGTTCTGTTCTGGGTTTCGATATTCGATTCACTTCCGGTCCAGTGACCACACTGACTGTTCCAGAAAACACATCGCCGGTGATTGGACTGCAGTATGTTCCTAGGTGTGGAGATAGCACCAGGCCTACTGCTGGCGGCCTGCTTGTGGGCCAGCTCACAAAGGTAAGTGTGGTCTTTGTATGCAGAATTAGTTGTGCAAGAATCGCCTTTCTGTGTTACTACTGTTTATAATTCAGTAGTCGCATTATATACGTACTTCATCCGCAGCATCAGTCGGTCAGATGTTGCCAATCCAATTTTGTTACGTTGCTGTCAGGTCGCTAAACAACACTGTCAACCGTTGGTTTATTACCGTTAGTGATGATAGTGTTTCTAGTGTGTCTATTTGGTATTATTTTAGATGTCTTTCTGGTATATCTCGGTAATTATTAAGTGTCCATGAGCCTACTGGTTTGTTCCTTACCTGCGTGGTCACATTTCACAAAGCCTTTTGTTTGGTTCGGTTGAGCAACACTCGGGGTTGGTTCATTCAGCTGTTGACAGAGGCGAAATTAAATCAGTTCTTGTGTATGACAGTCCTGTTCATTTTATGTTGCAGTTCTCAAAATATATCCAAGCTTCACCTTCCCAAAACCAGCCCTATTTTTTGGAAATTTATTGTAAGCTTTAAGTTGCAGCATCTCTTAGATATAGCAAATCTTCAAGCTTTAGATTTTGTTCGCCATAATTTTCCTTTTTTGTGTAGTCTAACTTCTCAACTGTTGTTTCCTGGCTTCCGGTGAACAAGTGGATGTGACTTGTCTTCGGCAGCGCACACCGCTGGTTACCTTGTTCATCCTTGAACAGTCACAGACATGTTAACGGGTGTTTAATTATTCCCTGAGGTAGATGTCAGGTAGCGCATTCAGGGAGCTATGTTTGTCTAAGCAAAGATGAATGATTTCATACCGAAGGTGCATACGCGAAATGACAATATCTTACTGTTCACGAACGTGATATGAGTTGCCAATACGATTGTAAAACGATCTACCGGTACTTCCAAACTGAACGTTCCAACTGGTTGACTGCTTTTTTAGTCACTGGTGAATGAATGTGACATGAATCCGTGACGCTAACAATTACCTTAGTTCGGTGTCATGTTTGATACTTTTCGTTCCGAATTGTACAATTACGTCACATCCGGTTTGTCGCTACATGTGGACTTGTGTAACCAAAATTTGCCCTGACCAAGTTGTTCACATAGGCAGTGGGTTGCCTAACAATTTCACCTTTCCATTCGGTCACTGCCGTTACGTCGTGTTGTTCTGTAGTGCGTTGTGCTGAACACGTTTGCTTGCTCAGCATAAGTTAAGGCGGTACCTTTTATACAGCCGGCGGGATCATGGCAATCAAAGAGAAGCTTGACGTGGTCCATAGCTTCCTTGTCAGTTAGTGTGGTGTAGACACAACAGCGGATCCGAATCCGGGAGGTTGGCTGAGTTCGTGAGTATATGAACTATTGAAATCAGCCATTGCGAGGTCGTACAAACTTTGGTGCTGATCTACTTCCAGGCAAACAGTAGGTGAATTTTAACGACGAATGGTTCGCCTTGGCTGTTGTTCGTTGAGCATGAGTACGGTCGCTTTTTGGTCAGTAATGCGAATTTCCTCGTCTTGCAATGCGGACGCGTTAATTAAAGGAGGTCATTGAGATAAAGGTGGTACGTTGGTCATCACAGAGTAACCGTGATGCTGCGGTACGCATGACCGTCTGTAGATGAATGGAGTTGATTTTCCTCGTTTTTTAGTATGACTTGAATCCCCCACGGTGGCTAATCCTTTCGTCGAAAACGTAAACTTCTTTGCAACGGGATCGCCTTCCAAAAATAAGTTGACGGTAACTGTATTACGGACGAGTACGGTTTTCTTCACCTGTCATCGATTTTTATTACTAACTTACAAGTTCATTCGACAGAACAATCAACTAATTACGGCGATTGCTTTTGAGTCAACCATGCCGATTAGTTACGCAAGGTCTTCTGAATGGTGCGCATCGGGTTACTTTGGGGAATTGATAACTTCGGTTATGTATGTGAGGTGTTATTTTACAAAAACCGGCCAGACGGACCCCACCTCAAATATGATTCGGCTGAACAACTTCATCCTTGCCTAGGGACTGGTAACGGATATATTGGAAAAGCGAAACACGTAGGTCAGAAAACATTTATTATTCAATCAAGCACTAAGATCTGTTCAGCTGAGAGCAAGCAAATAAAATTGAGTTTCAACTGTTTGACTCATTCGCCGGAGGTCACCGCACTCCACGACGTAAACGTTGAGTTGTGTTTTCACAAACTAGTCCATCTCAGGACTAGACTCCAAAGGGTTACGGAAAGTGGATACTTAGCTGCCACAGCTAAATCGTGAGCCAATATTTCAACTTTGTATGTGCATTGACGATCTATTTGTCCGGCCCACTTTCGATGGATTTGTATTTTTTATCCAACTGGTTGCTTCCTATACTGTTTACACAACACTTTAAGAGCCTAAATCTTCTAATGTTGCACCTTCTGCTCTTCTGAAGAATGTGAAGATTTGGGGGTTTATTTATTTTGGTTCAACAATGTCCTGTCAACCACGTTGGTGAGCATGGTTACTCGCGTCATGGCTGTGGGTAATGAAGCATCAGTGTCTATCACTGATTTGTTGTCGTCTTTGTTGGTAGTGCTGACACTTCAAGCCGCAAATCGCTGTTGGTTTTCTTTTAACACTCATTAGATCTTGGGTATTATATTTTTGTGTTAGATCACATTCATGGCGGAAGCTTCTAGTCGTCCTTCTTCAAATCACCTTTCGTCGGAAACTGTAACAACCGATGAAGCTGTTCCTCATGTTAGTGATTTATCGTCCATGGTGGAAGCCGGTCGTCACTCTCCCGATTTATTTGGAGCTAATCCAAATCCGCCGATGATCCATTCCTTTCAAGCCGTCACCGACTATTCTCCACACAGTTTTCCACTCGAAGGGAATCTTGTTTCCCTATGTTTGGTGCCAGAGAACCGACATTTTCTCGCTTCGTATCGACCTTCTCAACGTCTTCCACGTGTTCGCCATCTACTAGCAGAGCTAGTATCAGAAGACTTGGAAGTCGGTACAATCGTTGAGCATTGTACTTACACCTGCCGGGAGTTACACAGTTTGTGGGCCGGCCCCCGGATGAAAATGCTCACGCGAACCTGTTTGTTCAGTGGCTCAGGAGGTAACGTTTACATAGTACTGTTATTTGCGTTCGTTGGCTATACTTTAACTGTACTATTCCGTTCATCTTAAATCATCAATTCAGTTTTTCGGATCTGCGCTGTGACGTCGAAATTCTGCGGTTATCATTCACTCATCTCTTGTCTTGTCACCTCACTTATTACGGACTATCAGAATTTAACCTTGCTTTATCTACTTTCTAAAATCCTTTGCAATTGCTCTCATTTCTGTCTGTAATGACGGTAATCTGATCCATCCATCTGACGCGAAATCGATTGTTTATGAAATGCATGCGATGCACTATTGCAGATATCCTTTAAGTTACGGTACTGCTTGTTCACATTACATCACTTGACCTCCTGATCTCAGTCCCATAGAGTACTTTTGGGTTTACATTGACTAGATAGTTCTCAGGCGTGATCTTTTATTGATCAGGAACATTGTTACGAATAATCAGATTCGACGGCACAAACGATCAATCTTGAGTCAGAAAGAGAAGAGTAGGAGGCCCGTATGTTAGGCTTTATTCGTCTAACAATTGGCGTATGACAGCTAAAGTGGAAAACGTAAATGGATTACCAACTCAAAGATGAAACAAACAACACAAAATATAACAAACTTATCGCATGAGATTTCAACACTTGTAGCGAGACATCTGCAGCAATCCTAACCATTGATGAATTAACTTAATATTAGCATAGATACTTCTTACTAATGGTGCTGCTAATTTTGTTGATGTACCGTTTTTAATCAGGCTAACGTAGCGATACATTGTTGAAAACAATGATTTCCCATAGTTACCACCTAAACAAGTCAGGGACGGGAGTTGTGCATTTGTTCTGTCTGGACCACGTTGGTTGAGCTATACTAACCACCCCTTAAACATGTCTGACCCGTACTGGAAACTACCCTATCCATTGTTGTTCGACTGTTCATTGGCGTTTGTTAACATTTCCTTTACTCCCGTCAGTTGCACAATGGTCATGTAGGCATATTAAAACCGATGGTGAGTGGGCACGCGCCCATTCGCTTGAACTGTTGCGCATTCTTGACCATAGTGATCCCATAGATTGTCTCAACCACATTTGTGTACATAACGCTGGCTGATAAGCTTAGATGAGCGTGGCTTTCGTTAGACCCAATAACCTAATGGTCTGATTGCACGACGGCGTTTTGGCTGGACTAAATGGGTCGACATGATGACTTGCTATCATGTGTTGTTTAACCGTTAATTACATGGCTTTGTCGAGCTGTACGTCTCCTATCATTAGTTACTCCAACCATTTCGAAGCCTGTTCGGCCGTCTGATGAAATAGCTGTTGATCTGGTGCGCAGTTCCGTGTGATCTGAAGTACAACGTGAGCGACAGAACCGGTCCGTTGGTAGTTTGAACCAATTACTATTGCTTAGGCGTTTACTTACTAACAAGGGCAGACTTCGATCTTTGCTTGGCATCTTTCATCGGATGATTCCTCTTGAAGTGTAAACCCAGAAGTGTCTACATTTTGAGCCCATTGAATGAGCTGGTTGCTCTCATTCATCTTGTTACCACCTCCATTCAATTTTTCAGAACATCCATTTGCTATTAACATTTTGCTTTGGATCTCTGTCTCTGCTGATAGCTTACCAATGACGCATAGACTTCTGGCTCTACGAAACTATGCCAGGCTCATGTGGACTTACCAACCAGCATTGTCTGCGTAAAGGTGGTTAGAATAAATTGTTAGATTAAGACGAGCACGGTCACGTACTAATTCACGTTTGCTCAGTTTCTGTGTTTCTCTGTTTGCTATTTATAATCGGAGTGTTTCAAGTTTTCGATGAATGAGAGTGAATGGAACGTTGTGGTGTTGCCACATTCCTGCTTTCTGCTCCACTGATATCCGTTACGCTTATTTGTAGTTGATTCTTGTAAAGAGTCGTCACATTTACATATCTTGCTTTCTTCTGGCTCCACGACTATGATTGTAATTTTACAAAATTCACGCCTCGTGGGCATCAAGTTGCCACCACATCAGCCAAACAGACTGCAGACCCAGGTTCAATTTGAAAGCCTGTATAATCAGGCAAATGATCTTACACGTGGCTCACTAAACAACGCGGATTACTTTCATGCAAGGTTGGTTGATATATCACGAATTTCTATGGGCCCCCATATAACAGTATTCCTGTTTGTCTGCTGAACACTAGAGAGCCTTGAAGGATCCCAAAGAAATGATTGCTCTAGTTTTCCTTAGACCGGACGAGGATGTCATTTGTGAAAAAAGAGAACTGTGTAACCAAGATGAACGTGGTTTTTTCAAATGTACGGAGCTTCCAATTGGATACCATTCCTGGTAACAACCTCCTGATTAGAAAGTAATTATCGGGGAAGTTGCAGACATTAATGCTGCGTAGGTATATTTTTAAAATGCGACATAGGAAAATGATGCCAACAAGCACGCAGACACTAGAAATGCGAGATTCACCAGGGATCTACAAGACGGGTAGGCCATTACAACCGATGTTGTCCAAAGACATTTAAGCATAATACACATTTGTACGTTGGTTAGTGAACATCTCTAAACGGACTCGTGAATTGTTATCTCCCAATTGTGTTCGTAGCTTTTTCGAGTTGGCAGAAATTTTGGTGAACAGTTCACTAATTCCACAAATGATGTATTCTGTCGATGTGGATTTTTGGTTTACTAATACGCCGTTGCCTGAGACTGCGATTTTATCTCCAGTCAGGATGTAAGTTTCCGTATTCCATTGGAATTGCTTATGGATCTCATTTGTGCTTGTATAGAAATCATTTCATCTGGATTCGTAGGTGTTAATTATAGTTAAATTGACAGCGTAGCTACAGATTTTCCATTTCGTCCTATATTCCTAGATGTATCTTTAGGATTGCTTGAAGGGTAGTTCCACGAAGGAATTTCCGGGGTCCTCCTCCAAAAAAGTTACCTGGGTGACATTGTAAGGTTTGCGAACGAGTGTTCTTTAACTTTGTTTTTGTGTTGATTTTGACTCCATCCACCTCACTATATTTTATGTGGTTGAGGTCAACAATTGTCAGGGCGGAACGTTGTGACGACACAGAACCCAAAAAATATGCACAGTTGATCGACTGGAGGACAAAGGGCTTCTTAGAGAGATGGTTGTGGATGGTGGTTATCCATAAAAATTCGTGAATATCCATAGTAAGAAGAAAGCGCCAAGAGTGCCAAGATATAGTACAGGGATAGAAATGTATGTTTACAAATCCAATTCACAGGTGGCAATCTGACCAGCAACGTAAACAACTACTACTGCAGTGCATCTATCCGGCTGCTCATCGACAAGTTCTATTAGTCGCTGGATGGTTGGCTAACCATGAGGGGTGCTACACACAACCACCTAATATACCAGTTCAGTTGTAGTTGCAACAACGTTTACATAGAGCTGATCGGTGCTCGCACCAACATATGGCGAAGCATATTCCGAAGAGGTTAGCAACCGCAGTGTCAAAACAGGACTTGTTTTCTATACTAACCTCAATGAATCCGGCTTCTTCGAGTGTTATATATCCCAGCAACGGTCAACATGGTTGACCCGGTCAAACCGTTCATGATGTTGCGTAATTGTAACCTGAATCTAGTGTGGGTAGTGACGCAATGCTAATCAGACAACATAGGTAAGTTTTACATTCGCAGAAGGCGCCCACGCAACCAATATTCTTACCGTGGCACTGTTGTCGCTCGAAAAATCGGAACTGTTTGGTTGTTCCGTTCACATGTTGCTACGTGTATTTTGGTTCAGTTTTGCTGATTTTGCGCTAGCGACTGATTACAGTAAATCGAATGTTACCATCTCGCGACATGTATCTTTCATCTGTTTTGATTGAATAAACAAAAGGAACTGTTTTAAATTTTAGGATGTCTTAAGCGGCCTACTAAAATCGGTCAGCTCAGCGTTGTAGGCTATTGTTCCGGAAAAGACAAGTGTCAGAACGTATTGTATGATGTTTTATAAAAGGACTTTTCGTCTTCCCTTTTATCGTTTATCACTGCGAAAGTAATTCATTCCATTTATGGTAGGCTAATGTAGTAGCCAATGACTAAGAGGATGGCAGAGGCTGGGTGCAGAACGACCGGGTTGCGGCTTTTTCATTTGGTCTGTCAACTTGAAATGTGTGGAGGTGTGTTGCAGTCGTTCCCTTACCTGACCCCACTACTTACCTGCGCATCACTGGTCACATGACGCCTGCAGAAATTGCTGTCAGCGTTCCACGTTCAACCACTTAATTGGCTATGCACCTCCTAACGCTGACATGCATACATACACATACACTGTCGCACGACGCCACTGCCTCTGAATGTGGCTGTCAAAGCTGGATGGACATGTGCTCTCACAGAGTTTGATTGGACAGCCTGAACATAGCAAGTTTTACTGGGTCACGGCAACGTCACGAATGGCCTGACTCATGCACAGGCCGACTACGCTAACCGCCTTTACGGTGCCATATTAAGTATACACTGCTCATCTGCGACAACTTTTCACTATTTGGTTGATTTTTCTCAACCAGCTTTTTTCAAGACCTGGGTTATTGTGTGTGGTTGTCCTGTTTATCACAGAATTAAGGAAGCCACCACCGTTAGCTGTCCCACATGTTCAGTGATACAGGCATACGGGGGTTAGACATCGAAACGACTGCCCCGCCGTAACAGTTTGCCAAACAAATAAGCTTCTCCGTTTGTCTCGTTTTGTTGTACTTTGTTTTATCACCCAGCCAAGTGTGTCCTATCAACATCATTAGCATCAGCGGCAACACCAACAGAAACAAATTGATGCCAGTAGATCACACCGATGCCCAATCACCGCACAACTAATCGAAAAGGAAAATAAAACAGCTCAGGTATACAAGGGAAGGGCTCAGGGTTAATATTTGGAACTCCTTTGTTCAAGTCGACCGCGAAAGTTTTTAGTGTATTCCTAAATATTGGGTGTTACGACATTCTCATTCTGTACTAACATGTACTTGCCAAATCTTGAGTGTACTGTGACTTCACTGTGTTTAAAACGTCATAGATTGATCCCTATCCAACCTTTTGCCTTCGATATTTTATTGTCTGCCAGTTATAAACACATCCTATCATGTTCGCTGTAATTACTGATCAGAAACGGAATGTTTTTATACGAAATCCCCTACGTTCTGTTGTTCGTCTTTCCAAATAAACTAGAAGATCCATTGTTTTAGAAAAATGCATTCCCACGCTGTATGCCAACGATTTGGCACAGCACCTTGTTCGTCAGTTTTACCATGTTGATGTTTTTTGAAGGCTTGTCGGATGATCGGGAAGGCAACGTGCACTTTCAGAATTTGTTTCGTAAATTATGCTTCTTCCGTGGGTCGCCAGTTTGCTGTCATTCTTCTCGGAAGGGTGTGGGTGAGATTTATGCGATAGGAGTTTCAGAATTACAAGCACAACAGGGTACGCGTTCCACTGTCTAGGCGCATGTTATAAAAAATTAGAACGATAATAAAACTGGACTTTTTTGGACGACGAGTCTTTTTATACAGGGTTACCAGTGCTGCGATCAAAACTGGTAGCACGGACGAGTCGTATGATTTGTGCCTTATCAGGATCGGCATTATTGTTTAAGCTGTGCTCATTTTCTACGTGCAGTTTTATCACAATACTCTGTCGGACTTCACACCCAGAGTGGTTCGGCGACATACCTGTGTACATCGTCGATCTTTACCTTTCTCAGAACACAGTGGAACACTTCAGCCGTTAATCGTGGTTGATCAGTGATGACAACGTGCATCTGCAACTCACACGGTCGCAGACCTAAGCTTTGATTTCCGCGGCTACCGCATAGAGATGAGCAATCTGGCATTACTCTCCTGCCTACGGGTGACCATGTTCGTGAATTGACACCACACATTCTGTACTATGAAAGCCAGTTCTAACTGTTCACGTAACGGTGTGGAACTCATCGTGGTTATGAAATTCAATTTTTTAGTGGTGGGTCGGGTGTTACTTGTGAGGGACATAAACTATATTGACTTTGGTCGCGTTGGTGTTTTCTCTCCTGGACTATGTGTGTCTTGATGGTTTGTGATCCGTTTTTAGGGGCCTCCAAGTTTGTTGGATTTATTCCGTCAGTCTTCACATCATTGCAGAGGTAATTCTGTTTGAAGTCCGTGACGGGCCTATCAATCAGATCTTCAGCCCCTCTTTTTTCTTGTGACTTCACCCAACCATAATAATTGTCTACGATTGACCAAAATTTTCAGATTTGTTAGGACTGTAGCTCTGCGGGTTGGTGTGGGCGGTCAACTGTCACGTATTTCCATATTATCTTTGATGGACGAATCAATGCAGTTTTACCGGTGGGATGTTTGAACGTAGCTGTATTGATCAATTCCTCAGCTTCTGTCGATTCTGCGATGACTGCCATATCAGTCAACAGACTTCTAGCAGTAGTTATCTTCCTGGACTTCAAGACAATCCTTGATTCTGTCTGTAAGGCTGTCCTGTGAGACTGTTGAAGAATGGCATACCTAACACGATTGTGTATATTCTGAAAGCAGACCTCAACGCTAATTGGAGCTTGCGGCAGGTGCTCTCCAGCGGAGTTCGCTAGGGCTGTTATGCCGCTTTTCCCTCTCAGCTTTGCAATTGATATTGTTTTTACAAAGCCGTGGCTGCTCTTACCGGTAGTCGCTCCTCCCAGAATGCACACTTGTTGACCAATTGTGCTGATGAATTCGCCATTACTTGGGCACGTATGGTCCCAGATGATTTAAACCGCTCGGTAGTCGCGGTTTGATGATACTTTCGCCATCCAAATACAAAGCATTTTTTCACGGTTTACGGGAACTGACTGCGCCAGCTCTGGTTGAGGACAACCTGGATTTAGTCAAAAGGTTTGCTTGCCTTAATAGCTGTGACAGGGTGCGGTGGTGCTTCAGAAGAGGTCTCCGTACGTGTTGCTAAAACCTGTTTAATTGATACTAACTCGAGCGTCCTCCGGTGCCAGGGTGACATCCGAATCTCGTTAAACAACATTGTGCACCACACAGCTATGCACGCGGTGCTGCATTACAGTTGAGAAACCTGTAAACTCTGCACAGACGGTGTTCATAGTTTATGCGTTTTTTACCATCTTATGGTGGAGCCCCACCATGTGTGCAGTGGTTGCATATGATTACATGTGTTAAGAACGGAAAGTCTTTTTTGCATAAAAACAGTTTCACCCTATCGATCAAAGTGGCTCAAATGCGTGTTGTCTATGCCCATTGATCGGTTTAGAAGTATTATTATCAGCCTCGGGGGATGATATCCACAAGTTGTTTAGTACCGTTGGCTAATGACACAATCGTACGGGTTCGTAAGCTGTAATCAGTAACGAGTTTATTGTTGTTTATTGTCTTGGCCGATTTCACTCATTACACATTCTTTTCCGAAATAAAGTACGCACAAACCACAGCAACGATTCAAAAGGCGCGTAAATTGCAGTATTGGTGAAATATTTCGTTTTTCTTGTTCTCGTTGTCGGGTTTTCTCTCATCTTCGTATCCTTTTTTATTGGCGCTCAGTCTACTCCCAGAATTGTGCATAATAATGCTAAAAACAGTATGGTTCGAGGGACAAGCTGTTAGACGCTGTGTATAGTCGAATTCCTCCTTCGCTCTTATTGCCCTCGCAAGTGTTTGCTCACTATCATTACGTATGCTAAATCTTGGTAGTGTCTTTCTGTTTGCGCAGTGTTGTTGACTAACCATGATGTCTCAATGGACGGTTGTTTTTAATCAGTTGTTTTTGGCTGTTTAACCGGTGTTTTTCTAAGAGTTATTGACTAAGAAATTATGAATTGAAGTGTGAGCAAGGTACCTATTGATTGGATTATTAGTGACACGATCTCCTTTTGGTTAGGACACAGACGAGGTAAGCTTTCGATAGACTATTTGTCAAAGGGGATCGGTGGATCACATCGAAATGTCTCACAGGTTGGGTGACCGTGCTCGGCCGTAACCGCCCGAGCGTTTGCATTTGTTCTGAACGCATGTCTCTGGATAAAGTTGTCAAATTACAACCGCTTCGGCGGCCCACAGGATGGCCCGTTTGATTCCTCGTTTCAAGGTGGGATGAACTTGGTAGGTAGTGCGGGCCGCCCTTATCCATTTCGGAGGAAATCATCCATGTGAGCTACGATGAGCGAGTTGATGCTGTTTATCTCTAAGCGAAACTGAGTACGTCATTTCTTACGTGTTCTTTCTGATAAGCATCTGCTAGTGCGGCTAATCTACCTTAAACAGTGTCAGGCATATTTTTCGGATAACGTGGCATCACCACCCGCTTTGAGTAAAATGTGATAAAACTATTAGACTCATGCCAGATCTTTTCGATCGCGTTAGTTATCCGGTTTGTTATCAGCCCCATCACTGGCAATGTTAAATAGACTTTTCTCACGTGAACGATGTTCACCACTGTTGGACATCAAAAAGCCTGTGTTTATTAAAACGCCGTATAGAAGTACTGTGCTATTCGAGAAAACCTGAACGCGGCAATCAAACAAATGTATAACCGTGCCTCATTGCGGTTACTAGCTACCACAAAATCTATCTCACTGTCTACATAAAGATGGTCAAACCAATTCTGGTCACTTCTCATTGCGTCTATTAATTCAAGCGTAGCTGCGGTGCCTACTACCTAGGAAGAACGGGGGGAATTTAACCATTCGAATACCTGAACACATTCCTGAATGACAACGAATGGAAACTTTGGTTCGTGACCGATTGCCTGCATCATCAATCGCTAATCATTTAATCGTAAGTGGGCATACCACACATCCCTCTTACTGCCTCACACTTGACGTAAACTTCGACCATGTGGTAGTAGTCAAGGTTCACGCCTGTTGAGGCTGGTCGGAGCTCCACTAATCGCGCGTCTAGAACCGAGCTTATATTAAAAAGTAATCCACTGTATTGTTGAGGCTCTCTTTTGTTTTGGATCTATTTTGATCACACGATTTGGTACTTTGGGTCTGTTTGTCGTTTTGACTTAATGTGATTCATTTAGATTGTCGTACATCACAGAGTACACGTTTCTTACCGGTGAGTTTTGCAAGAAATGATATCATCCCACAGTTTTCGTCTTCTGATTTGCGTTTTGAAATAAGATTAGCAGGCCGTTGTTTGTGTTCAAATTATTTACGGGTCATCTGGAGAAACTGCGTGACACACGCAACCGTTGACATAGGCTACTATTGAAATTCACTTATATCTACACCTTTCTGTCACTCCCTTTGTTTCGCCTAACACTCAAGCTTAAATTTTCCGGAACACATTTGATAAACAGTCCTGCTGGGGCAGTCGATCCTCTGGATCATTTAGTGGATTCCCTATGAGACAGTGGGACGCGTGGGTAATTGAGTCTAAACATGCAATTTCCGAACTTTCAGCGTAGCTTTGTAGTTCAGCTGATAGAGTGCTCGCCACGTTTAAGAATACTGTTTCTGTCACTGATTCGAATCTAGCTGAATCTCAGATTCTTCCTGATTGGGTTTCTTCTGAACAATTTATTGTTGGATCAGGGGAATTGTAGGATTTTTGTGCCACCCACCACTGGGATCTTGTAATTTCTGTCGCAGTTGCCTGCTCATCTTGAGAAAATGTAACCAGCGCATATCGGTCAGACAGTTTCCTCACTGTTTATTGTTTGAACCTTGTTTTGCCTACTTCTTCACACTGTTTGTTTTCTTCTGAAGGTCTTTTGCATTAGAGAGCAGTCACTAGCGTGATCCCATTTACAATCTACATTGGTTTAACCTTCAACAGGACGTGTTTTGGGTTCGTTCGTAAATTTGGAATTCGTTATCTTTCACCTTACTATCCATTCGATCAGCGGTGCTAGAATTTTGTTCTGTTTACATCAGGCATGACCGCCGTCGCTGGCTGCGAAGATGTCGGGGGAGCGATTGTCTGGCGGTGCGATACTGGCAGTCGGCTGCAAACGTTGCATCCACCAGATGCGACTACAGAGAATCCGGTGATCGATGTTTGTCCCTTTACGACCACTGGTTCGGATCAGTTTAATCTGGCTCTGCTCACAGAACGCACCGTGCATTTTTATCGGTGGACTTCCACCAGCCTATGAACACCATACAGAGGGTATGGAATTTTATGTACATAAGATGTCTTCTTTGTCTTCTGCATGTACAAATATTCCTTATTTTCACATGTGATAATATACATATTGCATTCCCTCGACCATTTCCCTGACATTGACTTTAAAAAAGAATAGAAGCATCCTTTCGTTAAATTTGTGCTGAAAAAAGTGTCATCTAACTGTTGCTGTTGTCCTGATTGCTACTTTTTTCGGAAGCATAAAAGTCTTGGGACTTATGTTGCTTGGCCACATTGCAGTGGAAACGACAGTCCGATGACATGCGAACTGTTCATATGAAGACTAATGATAAACACTGTGAGACTAGCTCGAAATTGAGGTGGGTATGGACGTATCAGTTAACCAGCCCGAATGGATTTTCTGAGGGACATCACAGAAGACAGTAAAGTCCGGTGACCTTATGTTTCTTGTAAAGAGACGTTCTTATTGAACTCGCTGGGTTCCGTACTAAATTGTACTGTTTATCAATGGTTGGTGAAAATCCCTATAGGAGAGCTTTCCTTTTAGTTGGGTAACATTTCCTAGTCTTAATGGAAGACTGTTGTCGGTTTCAGTGCCACGATAACAGAACCAACTGGATGCGTACCATCTCTGAACACATTTGGTTAAAGTGATTTTCAGTTTTCCCCCAACTGTTTAAGAGGGACTACTTCGTTTTCCTTTCGTCAAATCCTCAGAGCTGATTTCCCAGGCGTTTGAACTCACGTCGAATTCTTATGTAGTTATGGTGTGACTTGATGAGCTAATCACGAAAGTTCCACTTTGTGTACTTTGAAGTTGACCGTGTACCTTCAGCCGATTCAATGGTTGATTGATCTGCTAATCAGTCGCGTGAATACCATGTGCAAGTACACTCAGTACGGTTAAAAACACTAGGACGTGACTCATCCTCAAAAATTTGATGAAGATCAACAACTCGATTATGACAGTCTTGTCCTGCCCACAAGAGGGTTTCAGGTTTTGCGGTGAACGATTGCAAGCAGAAGCCTTTACAACCAATGTGTGTCTGTCCACTTTTTCCTTGTTTGGATCACATCATACATTGATGGCTAGCTGGTGGCTTGCTGATCGGAAGTATGCAGATTGGGGACTCGGTCGTGTTGCTTTCTCACTGGCATTTATTTTATTGTGATTGTCTTGACACGTTATCATATGCAAACCGACATGCTGTGCTAAGCTGTTGCCTCGATATTTACGAACGTGCCTCTAAAAGAGACAATTGACTACTTATACGATTACATCGAGCGTAACAATAAACACGTGGGCATCCCAAAAGATGAACTAAGAATTGCTGGTGCTCTGTACAAGTAACGTCCAGTTTTTGTTCAACAATGCGATCTACCGACAGAGAGATGAAGTGGCACTGGGCTCGCCTCTAGGTCCCCTGTTGGCTGACGTTTTCATGAGTACACTAGAGATTAACCACTTAGGTGCGGTCATCGACCAATTTGCATTTTACAAACGCTATGTTGATATTTTTTGCGTCATCAACGAGAATGCTAACATGGACAGAGTTATGGCAGCTTTTAACTCCGCTCATAGCAGCATTAAATTCACCGAGGAGTCAGAGAACAATGGTGAAATAAACTTTTTGGATGTTGGTATAGTAAGAAAGGAAGATGGTTCAATCTGACGAACTGTGTACAGAAAACAGACTTGGAGTGGCCAGTACGTATACTTCGACAGTTTTGTTCCGGTAAATCAAAAGCAAAACCTCATAAGATGCCTGACGGGTAGGGCGTTAAAGATCTGCACCCCTGACACTTTACAAGCTGAGCTAGACTTTCTACAAGAAGTGTTCATGCAGAATAGCTACCCATAGCGTTTCACTGAGAAGGCGATAGAGTTGAAACCCCTCTGTGAATAAGAAACTTGCGTTTATTAGTCTTCCTTTCAAGGGAGATCCTGTGGCCGAAGTTATCTCCAGAAAGCTAAGAAAGTCAGTCGAAACAACCTACCTTGCCGCTCAATTGTGTATCAGTTTCCATTCAACACTCGTTATCATGCCACAACTCAAAGACAAACTTCCATGTTTTACAACCAATTATTGTGTGTACTCATTTGTTTGCTCGTGTCGAGCATCATATATTGGTCGTACCACAAGGCGATTGCCGGACAGAGTGCGTGAACACCATCCTGCGTGGTTGAACAGTGGTGTGATTAAAACGGTTTCAAGCGCGATTGTTGCTCACTTGACCGACTCCAATCATTCTGTCAGTAAGAAAGATGCTTCTCGGATTGTCTATCGAGTGCCAAGGAATCGATCAAAAGTGGTGAGATTTCGAATGTTGACCGTTGCCGAAGCCATCAGCATCCGATTGCGCAGCCCTGACCTCTGCGCTCAGAAGAAGTTTGTGCGGACACTTAACCCCCCTGGTCCACAATCAATCAAGCCCATGATTTGGAACAGTGATCACGTAACTGATAACAAACATGTCGTTCTTAACCTGTATTGACCGTTTATCTGACTCACATTAGTCACTATTGTCATATTTGTTGTGTTGTAATTAGCCTGATGATCAAACACAGAAAACAAGTCTTGTTCGGTACTCTGTCGTTCTCATGACTTCAGTGGGTATTTTCGACCGAACTAAGCTTTATTTTCGTGACACCTCTGTTACGATTAATTTAATAAGCTGTAATCGCTAGGCCACATCCCACAGGTCCGTTTGTTCTTGTTGATGATCGCATTCAACCTCCGTGTACAGGCGTTTAATAGAATCGACAGTGACCAACGGAACTGACAGGTGGACGAGGGCAGGTGAGCTTTGTGCCTTTTTAGTCGTTTTGTCTAATTCGAAGGAAATTCTTGTTCTGAATATGGTTCTTCGGCTGCGTACACCTCGTTTTTTAGTCTAGTATCACTTTCCTAACAAGACGAGTTTATTGGTTTGGACGCTGTCAATGTTCTAGTTCTTATCTCATGATAGTTACCTCCTTAACACGAATGGCAGAATCCATCTGGTGGTTGCTGGAGGTAATTTAATTCATTCGGTTTGGTGATACGTCTCATAGAACGTGTATGACATCGCGATAGCGGATAGTAAGGATTATTTGGGATCCGATGTTTGGGAAACCTCCTCTTGAATTAAGAAATTGAGGTTATCGATTATCCTATGTAACCTACATTTAGCATGTTGAGGAGGTACAGTGTAAGTCAACAGCATATTTTATTGGTTCGTTAACGTTCTTACTCATAGTATTAAGTTAGCCATCATAACTTCTGTGGTATATTACGCTTTGTATCTATCTTTATCCCCGAGGTCACTCTCTGAAGCTACAATACTAAGTGAATCGTCTGAACTACAATTAACGTTCTCTCAGTGGTAGGGTATGTACAGGCTGGAGCATCCTTCCTGAATTTGTGAGTCTCAACATTGAATACTGTTAGGCGTAGACTTGATGCATACAATCGTGATGTTGATCAGAGTCCGATGAACGTAAGTATCTGGACAAATTTGACCTGCTGTGATACCTCTGCACCAGTGTCAGCAGGTCCTCATACTTCGGAATGCGTTTGCTTCATTCGTGATTGCCATGCCCGAGTCACTTTACTACTTCTATATTCTAACTGACAAACTTTTTTGGTGACAAGTGGATCTCGGTTAGGTAGTACCACTTGAGACAAATGACCAGGGCTTGGAGCAATCAGCACGGTTTGAAAGGCGGCACATCTTAGCGTTTTGAAAGAACTTGCTTCAGCGACATCGGGAGAAAACAGAAATAGACGACGGCTTGACAGTGAAATTGAGATTAACGGTTATGATTCGTTGATGTATTAACAACGAACATGAAAGTTTTCCTTCAAGCGTAGTCGAGAGTGTGTGAATGACCCCGCTCTCAGAAAGTAATCACCACTGTGGAATAAAACCACTGTGTGAGCTTGGCAAAAATGCGAAGGGAAGTCCTTTATACTGTGTGTGTCCAGTCAGATGACTATGAGCAAATCGAATTAAGTTGTGGGAAGGAAAACGAAGGTGATGGCGTTTATTTGAAATGGAACAGGATTGCGATCAGACTTGATCAAATCAGATGTGTGAAACTGGCGAAAGGAAAATGTATGGACAGAATTGAAAGGCGCGTGGAATATCGCACTTTGAGATCAGTATTCATTAATTCGCTACAGCTGGTTTATCAGTGTGTGTGCTCTGGGAAATTCCAGCTGATAGGAGGTGGTTAGTAATTTTTTTCCAGTTAGGTGCGGAGACAGATGGGACCAATATCAAAGGTACAAGTATGTAGGGAACGCGCCATAGATGAATACAATCAATAACAAGGGTGAGCCATTTTGATACACTCATCGTCTGTGTTTTGTTCGCACAGACAATAGCGAGTGAGACTGCACAATTTCGTAACATTTCACTTCGTTGAAATTTTTGTTCGGTATCGTCCATTGGTTTGCCTTCTTTATTGCGGTCGCCCATCACAACTGTGTTGAAACTCAACCACACTGCATAAATGAATGAATGAACTCAGCTGTCCACGCCCGGAAGTTTTCTTTGCGATATTACGGAGCTAACTTTGGATCGTCAATACAATCAACCCGTATCCGTATACAGTACCTTCTGGCCCAATCTAACACTGTCTCCTTCAGATCTAAATTTAATGTGAAGATTAAAAACGCCAGGGATTCGTAAGGTGATACTTAAACACTTTCCTGTTATATACGCGAAATGATTCACAAACAGCTGGACGTATATGTACCAACCTGTAAGAGTTGGGAGTGAACAGTCATTATACAGTTCAACAAAACTGATCAGTCGCATGACTAGATGATCATTATTGATAGCAATGATTACGGAGCGCGAAAGAAGTGGTAATACATGTGACACTATGTGATTAAGTTCATTAATCCATTTTTATAATAACCCTTGGAGTGCTAGGTAAACAGTCAATCAATACGGGGTAGTCGCACGGCCAAAGAGATTCTAATATGATGCATCAAAGGACTGCGGAGCGCATGAATGGGTAGAGCCAAACGATTCTTTGTCAGTAAGAGACACGTCGCGTGCATAACTCTCATGGACGTTGTAGTGTCTACATGGTTCGATAATGGAAGGTTTATTGTAGTACAGCCGTCTCAGGTCAAACGATTTTGTAAATCGCATTGTCTTGATTCGATTTGCTGTGATTTTGTACGTGTACTAAATGAATATTTCCAAAACTATAGTGAATCAAGAAGTTTAATGTATAGTACTCGGCAACATCTATGTAAATGCCGACGTTCCATTCAGTAATCATTTTTGCTTACTCCGGCATCTGATTAGTTAACATACCTGACTGAGAATATTTCTATCGGGCTCTGTGTACAAACTGAAAAAAAACAAGCGACAACCACGTTGAATGAAGTACCAAATGTTGGATGTCGGATACTCAATGGAAACATTACTCGATCCAAGGATTTTCGTGAGACATTTTCTTGGATACAATTTTGTTTGATAAACGATTTCAAATAGTGAATATTGATAACCGTCCTAACTCTAAAGGGCCTTAGTTTTGCAAGTACACTTGAAGCGTCGTGGATGGATGCACACCATAAACAAGACCATCTGATCCGGGCAATGCCTTCATACATCTGGCGTTAACCACGGTAGCATTGAGTAGTTCGACTGTTGATCCAAGATTGTTTCAAGAAATTGGGTGAAAGGAGACATGTGATACATGCATAATAGGAGGTTTGCTTGTCATGTGACCGCTTCCATAAAACAGTAATGGAAAACTTGACCCGAATCCTACTGAAACTCTCCGGTAAGAATTAGACGAAATGATATCGGAAAGTGAGAAACCACAGGTGTTTTGATTTTGAGACTTTTTCTATTGGTGGCATCCAGCATCAGTGAGCGAGCGAACTGTTCATGAACCAATCCGGGGGGGGGGCGTACTGAGTTACCATAGCAATGGGGGAGATAAAACAAGGAGAAACCTTGTAGAACAACCTGGTGAGAAATGGTTCTCTTACAAGAACTCGACATTCACAGCTGCGTCTCTCTAGAATTATTTTGTGTGGGTTAAGGTTTGTTGTATTGTTGAGCCGCGTGACATTTATGTCCATCTTCGGGATAAACTAATCTGATGCTACATGCATTTTTGGCTCAGCAGTAATTCACCAGAGTAAAAACACATCTTTTTATTGGAATCCCGCACAGTTAGGTGCGTCCCTCAGTTGCGCCCAAATGTGAGACGAAATCCGAAGTTTTTTCCTTAAATGTGAGCGTGTTAAGGCGCCCAGGTGAATCGTTACAAAGCGCTGTTTGTGGTAAGCTATTACTAATCAGACAGGTTGAAGATTCACTACTTCTGTGATCAACAGTCAGAACAGAAACCTGGTTCAGTGTTTTCTTTTGCCACACTCGATTAAGCTGTGGATGTACTAACTTACCTGCTAATGCAAAATGGCTGTTGTGTTCATATTGAAAGCGGAATACGATCAGTCAGACGTCATGTTCAAATCACAGCGGACGAAACGTACGCTGGGTTGCTCCACCTACTATTTAATAGTGATACTGAAACAGCGATAGTCAACTGGAGGTTTTGCCAGACTGACATGCACATCGTCAGAGCGCTAACCGTTTCTAGCTGGTTTAATTCATTTCCACTACTAGCAGTTAACCCAAAAGGCCATGGCCGTCATTCGTTAGTCTGTCCTCGTGTACTCCCACTCATGCAGCGTTACAGTAAATTGTGTAACGATGACTGGACGCTTGTCCCAGCGGTTTAATGTACAGAATTTAGCTTAACTCGCCTTCCAGACCAGATCCATCAACAGTACAGCAGTTGAGCTTTTAGTCTATAGAGACTACTCTATCAACTCTTTCCAGGCGTTTTGTATGGAATGCATACTGATTTTGTTACTTCCCTTTTTGTCTAACAACATGTAGTGTTCCGTATAATGTTCACATCCAAACAGGGTCATGAAGAATATGTAGTCTAATGTGAAAATCGACATTCTGAGGATTCACCGCACTTGCATGACAGTGAACTGGAGGATCGCTAACGAGAAGCGAATTTATCTTACGGTAATCCTTTCCTGTGGTCTCACTTACTTTCATGTTTTATTCAATATCAACATCACTCTTCTAAAGGAACTTGCAATATTAGAGGAACAACAGTCGCATTCTAATTCATGAAGGTTGGCCGGTTGGTAAACTCACTGCAGCCAACAAGTGATTAGCAATCACGGTTAAGCTGACTCGACTAGTTATTCGGATACTGAAATCGGCGTGCTCCGGACGATGGATTTTAGGGAAGTAAAATTGGACGGACGGATCACGAAAGTATAAGATTAACGGACTGAAAGGTGTAAGGGTTGCACACAGATTCTCGAAGGCTGGTTACATAAAGCCCAACCAATAGACAGGAACTAGGGATTCTTAGAAATATGCAAACAAATCCGTCAGAATTCGAAATGAAATTGGACACATACTGAATTTTGGCTTTGATAGGCACACTACGATAAACATTGCACACCCACAGAACATGATCACAGTAGATATTCACTAACAACGAGAGAACTTTAAGAATGTTATTCACTAAGAACAAACATAAATCACAAAATATGATTATTGTCGCCATCGCCAAATTTGCAAGGCGACAGAGATATCAAGAAAAACAAAGTGTAAACAGAGCAGGTTGGTCAGATGCTACTAAATAATGCCCCCACCCCCAACAAGTCGTTGGACGCTCAGGAATAACACTCCGAAACCGTCATAAATAACTCTGCGTGCTGCTTCAAACAGACGCACGGCGATGGATGCATCAGGGTTTCAATCGTGTGTAACCAAATTTGGGCTGATGGTATTCCACACCATAATCAACCAAGTTAGGATGTACTCGCCAACTCCAGCGCGATGTGTTTGGTTAACCCACCAGCGTGATGCTCACCGCGGCCACTTGGTGATGTGGTGTTCACTTTGAATGTGGCAGAATCGTTCAGGTTTCTTTTACAAATAGGCGCAAGAGGTGACTATGTGCGATGCAATTTACGTAGCCGGGCTGTACATCAGGTTCTGTAGGTAGTAGCTTTTAGATGATATTCCGGTTGTTTGCTGAACTCTTCTAACAATCGGAACTTCCAGATAAATAAAACGTGTGTCATTGTCTTAAAGTTTTCTGCAGTTGATGTTTTTGGTGCTTTCTGACAAAATGCAAGGATAATCACTCTCTGTTGTGGAACTGGGGTTTTGATTTGCTTCTTCAGTGTACTGTTGGTATAGGCACTATGCACGCCATTGTTCAGAGCTCATGCGATGTTTTCTTGTGTTGTTTGCAAGAAATTTGCAAGAATGCACATCCAGGTCATCCCGAGTTGACACACCACAACCTGACTGTGTTATCCGAACATCGGTTGTACGGTGCGATGTAAAATCCATAACCACAGTTTGGTCAGCTGTTTCACCGTTAATCTTGAGCGCGATGTTAAATTATGTCAAGGATCTTTGATAACTTAAGTGCATTAAATTGTTCACATGACACCATTAATTCTGAGGACAGGTCGAATGACTTTGACGTGCCGATCTGCTCGATTTGTAAGGTATCGCCCTTGTTTTATACCTTCTGTAATCCTACATATATCGTTATAGATGAACTAGGTATTATTAATAAATTCATTTTCGCTCACTATTACCAAACCAGATCTTGTATTCGGTTGTGGACTTGAGGTCAGAGTTTATTTTCAGCAACTTCATTTTCGTTTACTATACCGGACTCAGGTTTCTTTCCTGCTTCAATCATTGTTTTCTGTGACTTCCGTTAATTCAACTTTGAATTCTATTTTACCACCGGCGGGCATGGAGTTCATGTGTTTTGTTTGTATGTAAACAACCTTTCGGAATTGGAGTTAGTGTCTATGTGAATTTTTTTCATAGCATACTGGAGTTAGCCTTAGGGATAGTGCTCCTCGTCCTATTTAAATCAATCTTGTTAAAGGTGTTTACCAGGAATGCGTTGGCACTGTTTTCTTGAGAAGTTGAGTTTTCCAGTCAGTTCATGAGATATTTATAGTCGCACTGGTCAACCCAAGTGTAAACGTTCGTGTAGAGTAATGATAAATAGGAAAATATTCCGATTTCTGAGCGTACTGAATATATTCCATAACATTTTTCAAGGTTCTTTGAATGGGGAATTATGTGAGAAACTGTGAATCACTTCGCATTGTGTAGATCGAACCACAGTATTCAACCGGGTTAGTTAAAGATCGGCTGGAGAGCGTGCACCACACTGTACTACCGGCGCCTACTGGTAAAAGAAACCTGAACGATTCTGCCACATTCAAAGTGAACACCACATCACCAAGTGGCCGCGGTGAGCATCACGCTGGTGGGTTAACCAAACACATCGCGCTGGAGTTGGCGAGTACATCCTAACTTGGTTGATTATGGTGTGGAATACCATCAGCCCAAATTTGGTTACACACGATTGAAACCCTGATGCATCCATCGCCGTGCGTCTGTTTGAAGCAGCACGCAGAGTTATTTATGACGGTTTCGGAGTGTTATTCCTGAGCGTCCAACGACTTGTTGGGGGTGGGGGCATTATTTAGTAGCATCTGACCAACCTGCTCTGTTTACACTTTGTTTTTCTTGATATCTCTGTCGTCTTGCAAATTTAGCGGTTAGCCGGCATGAATTCGTTGAGAATATCGGTATGAATTAATCTTTAGTTATGATAATGTTTTACGCAGATTAACTGTGGATGACTCTAGTCCTGGATTTATTATCCTTTTTTACCGGTGAATACATCCCATAGTCGCATTGGTGGATGTGCCTGCAAAATGTTTGGTATACTATACCGGTTACCATGCCCTGCTTATTCTTTATTGATATCTTCTTCACATTTTCAGATGCAAACCTGTTTTTAAAGTAAGACTACATATCATACACTCCTGAGAGCACCTCCAGCAGGCGCATTTAGATGTTGACTGGCTGGAGTAACCATTCCAGTTTTAGTAATTAGGCCTCCAAGTGTGAGGCATAAGAGGCAAACTTCTGTTGTAGGTCACAATCATTCTTTCACTTAAAGCAGCCTGGTCTCTATGCCGTTATTTGTAGCGATGAATCCGCATGTGAGGAGTGTGTTAATAGCTTGAAAGATAAATCTTTCCTTAGAGGGATATTATGATGTATTGGAATCGCAATGATTGACCTATACAACTGGCCTATATCTCTGGCTGTTAGTGATCAATATTGCCAAGCTTCTTGCAGATATTGTCGAACGGTGTAATGTGAAACGAACAATTCTCCGTATTCATTAGCCAGTTATTTCACTAGATCTCTGCCCCCACTGGTTAAATTTAAGGCTAACTTACTCGTAATGTGAAAGAACGAGAGAGCTCATCTGACCAGAATATGTCCTATAAAAGTACACCAAACATGTGGAAAAGTACCCCCCTCACGTATACGATCAAAGCAATCACATGCTTAGTTGGTAATCATAACTGGAGTTGGCAAAGCAGGCTACTGAAACTAATAGCATTTTAATCAGAGTTTTTGGAAACTCCTGTCTTCAAAATAACAGCCGTGTTGGGTTTTGAGTTTTACCCTGCATAGGTTTGATCAGCCAACATCACCAGTCACAGCAGATTCGTGGTGACAGAGTTGATCTGTTGAGAGAGACTAAAAAGTACAGCCCATACTGTAAGGTCAAATGAACTAAAGCAGACCGATTGCGAATAACTCAACGAATAGCCAAGGAATGTATCGTTGACACGCAAAGTCGACGTGAGAGCGAGCTAATAGCAAGACGGAACGTTAAAACAGTGGGGCAACAAGTGATCACGCAGCAGAGTAGTACATTCGAGTGCGTCAGGTACTTGTTGCTATAGGTACTTGTTGAAACAAACGTTTATGTGCATACCATAGTTGGAAAAAACAGCACAACTGGCAATCGTAGTCTTGACATAGTTGGCAGTAAACAAATCGGGTGGCTAAAATAGTCCAAAAAGCTGACAAAGAGAAGAATTACTATTCCGCCTCTTCAGAACTGCAAGGGTCGAAAATTATTTGAAGATTCTGTTGATGTTATGAAAGTCCTCTGGAATCAAATTGCTACAATTTTGATCAGTCTTACGTCGAAGTGTGAACATTCATATGTACGTAAGAGGTTCTACTCAAAAACCACATACAACTGCTTATAAAACCACTTGTTTTCTTCTAAACGTTAACATACAAACGGCCAACGTAAAGAACGATTTATGTACTGCATTTTAGGATGGAAGAAGTCATTGTGCTGACAAACGGAAACCGACTAAAACCAAACCGGTTAAGGTACATCTAAGTGAAAGGTGAAATTTCCTGTACTGTGCCCTGCATTACTGATCAACTAAAAAAAGATCGTTAAATCAGAATCAACACGTAAAAGATTAAGCTTAGACGAACTGGCAGTGAACACAAACTATCCCGACCCCTGGAAGCTGTGAATTTTATACGCGTGTCGCAAGAATTTCAGTAATAGCTTAATTTTTAAACATAGATTGGGAGTTTGTCCTACGATCTAGTGAACTTTGCATACCATATGTTGTAAATGCACAGTGAATCTATTGATCTCACGTTACACTTCATGTTTTGGTCCTCCACACGAAGAGACATCCTACTCCAACCTGTTGAATGCAAGCTATTTTCCGCGTTCTCCACATGAGTCCAGCAGCTTTCACAAGAGAACAATGGGAAATGAATTGTAAAGTAATAAACTGCCCAGTTAAGTTGCTTGGAAATCAAGAGTAGAATGTAAGCAGCATGTTTTCACGGTTTTTCGTGTCCTAGCACACAGTGCGGTCTTAGTTCAAATAGCATCCCAGTGAACTTAGTATCACAATAAGTTGATCGTAGAAGATTATTATGACATTTCATACTAAATCATTTACGATTAGCTGAACGAATCTCAAAGCAACCTAAAGTCTGTACATCTATATTGACGATCAGATACCCTTTTCTTGAAACTCTAAAGTGAAACACGAGGCAAAATTTACAATCAGTTTAAACGATTGGGTTTTACCAACGTAAAATGGCTGACATTGGGTCGTGGGATGAAATGACCTTCATATGCTTGGCATATCAGCCAATATTGTTGTGCACAGCCTGTTCGTTGAGTTCCATAGTCGGGAAAGGCAAGTAATCTTGACTGTTGCCTGTTTCCTTTTTTGTTATTCTTCCAGACAAGATGTGTTTACTGGATATTTTTGGATTATTTATTGGATAGATGTTCATGTCCAGACAACCGAACAGGTTAGGGGCGGGTATTTTGACAAGATATAACGGACAGGGCAACAGAAGGAGGCAGACTGACAATGATCGACCTACCGTCCACCTACGCAAAGCAGACAATCGAGCTAAAGTTGGATTGGTTAACAGCCCAAATTCTTCCATTCCCAAAGTGGTGACAATACATAACCTTATTCAGTTAGCTTTAGGTCCCAAAGTAACTTGCATCTGAAAGGTTACTTATCTCACCAGTGTAATTTGCCCTCCATCCTTACTGGTGTTCTTCACCAATAAGGAATCGAGAATTCACTTATCCGTCGACATTTCTGCGTATTTTGACAGCTTTTGTGTTCAGAAGTCCTAAACATAAGGTAAGAAAAATACATCGGCTGTTCCAATTACTAATTACTTTCTTGGTTCAACCGATCTAGATGACCGGATCTGATCGATAGGCCAGATCAGAATGGCTGATCCCCTGCGTGGACGCATCCTGAGTTTCTACTTGCGGGTTTTTTGACTGAACTCACTGACCATCCGCGTATTGACGTTATCGAGTACTGTATAGTTTGTAAAACGACTGCTATATCAGTATTTCCCTGTTCAAAGGTTTTCGTTTAACAGGGTTTAGTAAATCTTTTGAAATCCAATGTTTTATTTCGATAAAGAATTAGCGCTGTCTAGTTGCTTCCTAACAGGTCGACCTTCGTGCCCTCATCTATGGACTGTACAAGTACCTTCAGGCTACTCACGCAACCTTCACTGTCGTCAATGGGTTACCAATGGCAAGGTGGCTGTTAAAAATGAATACAGCCGTTTTGCGCCCAAAATTATTCAAATCACTTATAATAAACATAGAGTATTTAAGAAGCCTGAAGGTTTTTCTATCTCCTCATGCATGCTTTTGTTTGTCCCACCCATGAGACATATTCGGTAACCTGTCATATACGTTGGCGTGCAACATATTGACGTCGCTGTTACGGCGGATATTAAGTTTGATGTGTAATGGAAGCAATCGTTTCATATGTTGTGCCAGGACTGCACATCAGACAATGAAGTAAGACCATGAAAATCTCATGAAAGCTACCTTGTTGACGGTGTTTTACTTTCTGTTAAGGCTTAATTGTTCGTTTGGGTAGTTTACACAAATTCATTTTGAATGGGTGAGTTTGGAGTCGGGGATAAGAGAATTTACGTGTAATTTACATCAGAGGCATTTTGCCTCGGGCAAGGGTTCTAGTTATGCATCCCACAAGGTTCTTCAATCAGTGTTTATTGAATTTTAATGACTCATGGGTGGCTTTGGAGTCACCAAACCATGTTACTGAGTTCATGTTTCCCACGAGGCTTTAAAAGGTTGTAAATTTCACGCCTTTTACTCAGATTCGTTTGAAACAAGTCATAGGAGGAATACTTATTAAAAGAGCGTATTTAACATTGGTTACGAGTGTTGGAAACGGAGTCGACAGAATATTTGGTCCAGTGTACCCAACTTACCAAACCACGCTCTCTTCAGAGCAGTCTTCTCCTTGATTTGTACTGTTTGTTCTCAGCACAACCGTCTTCCGACTCAGAATCGTTAGTTCGTTGTTTACTTGTATCGATTTGTGATGACTTCAGTAACGATCAGGTTCAAGATAAACAGTCTCAGCAACAATGTAAACTAAGCATAGGAAACTGGTCGTACCAAAAATGCATTTGAAAGAATTGAAAGCCACGTTTAAAGAGCAAATTCGTCCGAATAGAACATACAATCGTTCATCATGAATAGGCATGGTTGACGTATGCACAATAATATCAACCTGGTTGGTGTGAACACCCACCTAGATTGATAGTAATAGTGTTCGTAACATGTTGAAATATCACAGGTGATACGTTAAAACCGGAAGGTAGGGAAAACAGTGTGAAAGTAGTATCGATAGTTAACGGAGTATTGGAAACCTCAACAAGTGGAATGTGTAAAGAAGCGTCCTCTGAATCGAGCTTTGAAAAATAGTTCGAGCCATGAAGTTGGTGCAGACTATCCTCTGGTTCAACAGTAGCACGACTCCTATACAAAAGATATTTGTTGAGTATGAGTGGGTAATCACCATACGTTCGAGGTGTTTTACTGTCACATTTTAGCGGAGTCACAATGGATGTAGCCCAAGTCAAGGATTGCAGGGGCGTTAATATCCTTTGTTCCACAAGTTGATCGATTGCCCTTCCGACAGGTCCATGTAACCCAGAAGGGATGATTAGTCGCTCTATAAAGACCGGGTTGCATCTGAGTTCGAGCGGAATTGGTTGAATGAGTATACCATCAGAAGCTTTCGAATACTGAAGGAGTAGATTGCACATTTGTGATCTACATATATGTCCAAAACCTGAAACAGAGATTTCATAAGTTTCGTACATTTTAAACCAACGGTTGATGATCCACGATCAACAACCAAAAAATGGCAACTGTCAACAGTGGAATGAGAATCGGGAGATGTGAGTTGACAAAAACCAAGAATACCTAGGGTACGTCCAGTGAGAAGCTTCAGAAGGTCTTATAGTTACCTTCTTCAGACACTGTGAAGTCCGCAGCGATGAATGATTCAACGTTACCAGTGGCCACAATGAATGAATGTTCAGTAGGATTACTAGCTAGATAGGCTGGTTTAATGTGAATGCTGAAACCAGCTGAATCAACATCAAGAGAAACGGAGTGAAAATCAGAATTCAATTTGCCATTGTCACAATTGGACTATGTAAAAGAAGAGTATGGCGAACAGATTGAAGGTGCTCAATTTCAACACACTTGTAACAATTAACGTCTCGAAAGTGACAAGTCAATCAAAGAGGTTTGTTTCCACGTAAATTACAGCTGTTCCACCGTCGGGTAGCACTTGAGTCAGGTGCAGATTGATTAGTGCCAATTGCATTTCGAATATTTGCCTTTTCGTACCGTTGCCTTTGCTGACCTTCTGATCGTCTCACATTGCTGTTGCATAAAATCATCGGTTCATCTTTCACAACAGTTTTTACGTCCTGACACTGTCCGCATAGTTTTCTAACTGGCTGAAAAGTGAAATTCGAATGTAACAGAAACTTCAGTTGCAGATCATGCTTATTTACTGCAGCAACCAAACGGTCACGAAGTTTGTAACCGGTCTCCAGAATTACATTGTGGTTCTTACGTCTCGATTTACGGAATGGAATGTCTGATATATTGATTTTATTTCCTCACGAGCATATGCAATTTGGCTGATTCAGCTGTTTCAGAATTTGCAGGCTGGGAGTAGTAATTTTTTCAAGGATTCGTGAAAATATAGGATAGATGAATCAGGGAATGACACGTTTTTCACTCAACCGTATGCATCTTTACCGCTCACAGTGAGGAATTGAGTGACTTTCTTTTCCGCTTACAGATTTTTTACCAGTGAGACATTACATTTTGAAACGTTTCGTATAGTCTTTACTTCCCTCGGACGAAGTATGAATATTCACAATTTCAGGCGAACAGAAATCCATCATAATCGGTTGCAGAAGTCCGGGACGCCAATTTTGATGGTTCCCGAAATACGGAGATGAGGTAGTTGACTTATGTCAACCCTAGAGCTAGTTTTGACGCAATGGTAATGACATACAGAACTGAGCAAATGAGGTATTCATCTCTTTAACACATTTGCACACCTCATTATCAAGTATGTGATCCAACAACAGTAATGGGAAATGGATTTAGGAACAATCACTACAGTTTCGAATGAGACCAGTTAGGCCACTCAACAACTGTTTGCCAGTGAAGCATAACTCAGTAAGAAGTTCACCTTCAATATTTCGAGTTGGCGTACAGGGCTGTAGTGACGTCTTGCAAAATCTAAATCGCTCTAAGCTATGTGGACGCAATTCCCATTTGTATCACATGAAAAGCCCCTGGTTTAATGTGGTGTCTTGTCAGCGTACTCCAAAATGAATCGGTAATCATGGTAGTTCCTGTTTATTACGGCGAGAAATTCAGCCTATAAAACCGTTCACTCGAGAACCCGTACTGTCAGACCATGGAAGGAAATCACACATAACGTTGTTTGGCCGTAATAAGGAAAACCCTTTCGTTGTTGACATACCAGTTCGCTTATCTGATAATACAGTATGATCAGTCCATTAAATATATGAATAGTCGGCCATATACAGAAAACTGTTCAACCGTACCAGCACTGAATCTCTTAGATATTGCATGTCTATCAACATCAAGCACAGCTATTATGTCACAGTTTTTTCTTGTGAACAGCAGCGCAGCACCTCGATTGCAATTCCTACTTCAGTTGCCTGTTTTAAATCTTAATGGGCGCCTTACTTAGGTGTTAGCTTCTATGCAGGCTTTGTTTTCCATAGAAAGGTACAACACACGGGGCAAGTGGCATTCGTATCCAGCTAAGTTTTAGGTTAGAGCCTCAGAATGAACATCAAGTCGTCAGCATGAACAACGGTAGTATCGGGGTTCTGTGGCTTATCTGTCTGATGGGAATGGTATATACATGCGGTACACATATTTGTCAGTCAGTATCTACGCTATTCACCCAAATTCATCCCGATAGGTATCGCAATTTGTTCCGAATGCGTGTACACCGATCTCCGAAAACATAGTGCTAGAAGGTCTGGTGTTAGATGAACCCTGACGTGAAGTGGGCTCCCAACTTCTTTTCGAAGGAGACGCAGGAAGAATATCTGAGGTATCCATGGGGATGGCTGAAGATCACTATCAATGGTACTGGGCCAGTCGCAAGATTACGTTATCACATAATATACGCTGTATGGTTTGCGAATGTTCTGCACGTGGAAATAATCGTTATGGATGATTATAAGAAGCCAACTAGGATAACCACTTCAATATTTGAAGCACAAAGTCCATGTGAGGATCTCTTCACTTAACCGCACCAAGATGGCGATAGAGTGAAAATACAAGACCGGTGATTATACAGTATTCCCTGAGGTGTAAGACATTGAAAAATGATGCTGGAGATGACAACCAAATACAGATTTCACAACAGTTAGTTCATTTTACACGAACTACACTGAGCTCACAATAAAATGAGATCAGAAGACGGTGGATGAACACATTTCCTGGTACTAGCTGTTATAACGACAAGGGCGAACTGAATATCATGGATCTCAGCGTCAAAAGTAGCTAACAGTTCCAAATTCTTTGTAATCCCTCTTTGGTGACAGAATGCAGACTGAATGGGTCAATCTTCTTAGACTATAAGGTAGGCTTCCTGGGTCGGACAGTATGTTTGTCATACACATAAAGGAACGCTAACTGTTTCTAATCACTAACACCACCGGACCTCGATTAGGTTGAGTATTCGTAGGACCAGCTGGAGCACAGAGTGGGCACATTTATCATTTAGTTTGTTGCCGAAAGCAACGATATCTGTGGTAAAAGATTGGAGCCCTGCTGTACAGAGACGGGTTACCAAATAGGCCTTTGCTATACGATGACCACAGGATGCTGGGATGCAGTCGACAAGTGTGGTAACAGGATGCTGAAAAACAGCGGATCAACAACCCATCAACCTCCTTTCTGAGGGTAATCGACATTGATTTATGACGGTAAACATTTTTTGAACGGCGGTTACCCTAACAACTTTTTGAAAGACACTTACGGGATGTAAAAGTGGGGTAGGTGCAAAGTGTGCGATCGTTACAAATGAAAGTTTACTCTATCACAAAAGAGTGTTAGAACTGTTAGCTTCACCCAAATTGCATGGACCGAACATGGAAAGTAAACAGCTGTCGTCCGCATTCGGTTTACCATTGTGTACGTGCATGCTTTTTCCAGTATCATTCACCCGTTCAACCTCTGCTGAACACCGGTAGTCCCTTGATTTATCGATTCACGTCCAGCAACAAGCATGACGTTGCCTAACCAAACACCATAAATCAAACATTATGCATGGCTAGACAAAAATGAATAGAGTAGAACAAGTGGAGTCGCCCTGGTGACGATCATCGTTATTTTGTCACATGTCAGTAAGGAATTGTTCACCCCCGAGGTGAAGACTATTAGATCGACTATTTCGAGTGCGGCTAACAAGCTTCCTGAAGTGTCGTGTTTTGTCCACTGCAAAAGGTTTGGTAACAAAAATTTCCAGCTTGAATGTGTTTTATTTTTCATAGTCCTAAAAAGTACCAAGTGAACTGCTCCAATTGGTGAAGATAAGTTAACAGAATTCTGCGATGACGCTCTTAGCAAATCGCACGGATAGCTCACTTATGAAATATCCGATCAGTCTGACCAAACGCCCTTGGATGTGAATGTTTTTATAGTAGTAACCCTTCTTATCTTGAATGACTAACGGTGTGCTCAAATGTGGTCAGCCCAACTCTCCCAGCTAATGGAACAGTTTCTTATGCGTCAAATGAATTGCCGTCACCTTGAGTTGTGAGAACGTTCGTGCCATCCTTGAATTATTCACGCGCCAGTCGTCATATAAGATAAATACCTAAGCATTATTTCGTTCACTGTTCTCAACTACATACGTGAAATACACTACGAGCACTTGGACATTTGGGAGCTTAAGAGGCGAAATTTCCGAAATGATCACTCATCCATCGGTCATGTGATTTAAAATAATGATAGCAGATATGAATGTGGATGTAGGGTAGGAACATAGAATGGGGATGAAGATGTAAGAATAGGGGTAATGTTTAATATATAAGAATTGTTACTCACATAACGATAGGTCCACTCATCTCTTTCTGTATGCATAACGAGTTTCATACGGTGTGTAGAAACCACTTCAGAAAAACTTAGAGCTAACACATAACACTGAATGCTTTACCGGAGTCTATTCGGTGGCCAGATTCTTGTAGATGTTTCATAGTTACATACTTTGCAGTCCTACTTTTGATACTCAGAAGTCATTTGAGGAAGTTCTCCGAGATTCGAGTATGCAATGCCCTCACTATATGGCCAACGTACTACAAACCGCAGTTGCAGGTAAATTCAAAAATGTTTTATTTGGAAGTGTGAGCACCCGATTTTTTTCGAGGTGATGGAATGCAAGTTGTTCAGTCCGGCATACTGGGCTTGGCTGAAGTATAACCGAGAGTTAGTGCACCTTTCATTCTTTGTTCCCACCTTACATCGATATCCATATATGTTCTCATTTGTTGCAATCGCATGACCGAGGGGTGAGTGAAAATTTCGAAAAATTTGTCTCGTAGGCTCCCACATTTCCAACTTCTTGTATATCATTTCTTGCACGTACTTGAAGAGGGCGAATGAAATGATGCTTAATCACCCATTTTAAATGACGACTGTTGAGCCGTTCAATCTAGTTGCCAACAAATCAGTAGACAGGAGTTGGAAAGCCAAAATGGAGAGTATTGAAAAAGAAGGTTTGAGTGAAGATGTAAGTGACATTGCGGAACCGCAAACACCGGCGTAAAACTTCACGTCATTTGTCAGGCAAAGAGAAAATGGGATAACCCAAAGAATACAGTGGTCTGGAGAGCATCGATCTGCCTGGTAAGCAAACTATAACAAGTATGCTAAGTATCGCACATAACTGGGGCACTGCAATCCTAATGTGGTCACACGATGTAACAGGATCAAGGATATGTCGCACTTCGATTTCTTCGCGTTTACTAAGTTTGGCAAACATTCTACCGCTAAAAGTAACTAATTCCTTTGGTTCCTAACTACCTTGCAGGTCAATGGGTAAAATTTTATCCATGTACTGTCAGGTTTTCGAAATTCCATTGTTTGCACAACTACGCTAGATAAAGCAAGCTGTTTGCATTCACCAATCATGCGGTCCAAATTAAACACATACATTCAGTGAATCATAATTTCGTAATAACACATCGCAGCTGCAGCTGAAGCCATATGTCACTGCCTCATGTGTCACTGAAAACATTACCGGTGCAGTACAAGCCGTCGGCATTGATCTTTACAAACAAGCCGTCCTTTTGACTTCGGTAATTGTGATAAGCTAAACCGGATATGGTTATCGCTGCCCACGATATTTTTAGTGTCATGCTTTTCGGACCATGTAACTGAATTGTGAAAGGAAAGGAGACGATAGATGCGAGACAAGAGAAAGCATGTAGATCTCGTGCAGGGCGTTTAACAGTAATCAGAAAAGAACTCAGAATTGTTGACTGGTTCAGGTTCAAATAGTAGGAACAACGTTGAAGGTAATCTTGTTTACTTGAGCGTCCCTTCCCCCTAATCATAAAGTGAAATATGACTGGACATGTTTTCACTTCCTTCTTAAATTGGAAGCAAGTATTTTTTATTCACTCAAATATCCTGTTCTTTGGGTTGACAGTCAGACCAAATTGCAAGTATATTAAATATCCTAGTCTTATTTTCAATGAACTAGTTTAGTAAGAGCATGTTATTAGCATTCCGGCATAAGTAAGAAGTTTATCATTTCTGTACGTAGTTCAGATCGTTTAAAGTCTTTTTTTTGTAAACATATTTTTCATGGTTTATGCGCTATACCTCTGGCTTAAATGTTGTCCAACTCTACATATACCATTGTCTAGACTTACCTGCTAAAGCATCGCCCACTTTTCATCGAACTGTCCGCCAACTTATTCGTTGAGTAGGTAGTTTTTGAAAAGTACGCTGTCTCTGATCAGGCTGCCTTCAGACTCATCAAATGTGAAGTCTGCAGTGGCAGCAGACAAGCATTCAGGCTCATTTGTGTGAACTATTGTTTATAAAGCCTAAAATCATCTCGACCTCGTACGTCATGCTTGTAACAAACACAAACAACCTCAGGTTTAAAAGAACGGCTAGTCAGAAGCTGACCTTACGTTACCATAAGTATCGTTGTTGAGTATTTCGCACAACCGCCATAACCGATGCTCATATATCCAGTTATTTGAGGAAAACGGAACAAAACGTTGTCATCGCTTTTGTTGTGCTAATCGTCAGTGTATTGTTCTCTTTCTGTTCGCTTCAAAGCTCTAACTTTTACTTCATGTACTGTTCACTGTGTTTCTGGCTGTAGATCTCCAATCGGACCGGTTGTAATAAGTAGGTAGCATTCAACTGGTCATTTACTCCAAATAGATTGGGTCGATTATAGTGGAGCAGACGACCACTGAATGTGTACAGCTGAATGCAAATTCTTCTACCGAATTAAATAGTTTCCTGGATAATTAGGGGAGCTTTCGGTGAGATAGAATAAAGAACGATGATTTGCATCAGCAGATCCTACAGAACCCTTAACTTTCTACACTATTTTCCCGCAGACGTTAGGTTTGATAGTAACGGACGTGTCCGGCGCAACTCCTTAAAACAATTCCCGCATACAACTACTTCACCACCAAGGTCAAAGGAATGACTAGTCTAGTCTTCCTCACGTCAGATGAGGGTTCTGGCATTGCCAGAATGATAAAGGGGGCCATGTAACCAAGATGAATGTGACATTTTCTGGTGCACGGGAATTCCAATTAGATGTCATTCCGGGTAACAAGTTCTTGATTGTAAAGCAGGTGTCAAAGAAATTGCCAATATTTATGTTGCCCCTGTATATTTTTGAAATTCTCTATACGAATGTGAAATCAACAGGTACGCGCACATCGAGGATGAGAGTTTCACCAAAAATCCAAAAGACAGATTGCCCAATAGGGTCGACATTACCCGTGGACATTTCGACGCTCGATGGTTAGTGGGTATCTTTAAGTCAGTTCATGAACTGTTGCTCCTCAGTTGTGCTCACATTTCTTTCGAGTTAGCAGAAGTTTTGGAGGACGATTCAGGAAGTCCACAAGTAATGTATTCGGTAGACGTCGACTAGTTATTTACCAGTGTACAACTGTGGACTCATTTGCAGTCAGAATGTAAATTTAGTTATTCCATCAGACCTTCTTAAGTACCTCATTTTTACTTGTGCGGAAAAAAATTCGGGGTGAAATCGAAGGTGTTATTTATGATACACTGAGATTGTAGCTATGGATTGTTCCCGAAGTCTCGCATTAGCGAATGTAATTTCGAGAATGCTTGGAAGGTAATTTCAAGAAAGGATTTCGAGGGTCTTCCTACACTTATGACGTTTATTTCCTACCGATGGGTGTACTTATACTTCATTTTATCACTTTTTGGACTCCATTCAATCAAGCCACATTGTATGTTATGAGGTGGAGGTTAACGATTGCTCGGCGTGCTTAGACATTCTAATAACTAGACGGCACGATGTTACATTGCAAAGATCTGTTTGGCGAAATCCGGCACGGAGAGGACAATGTTTGCGAGTCTCCGGTTTAACATATATTGCTTACAAATGGCGTTTATGGAAAACGTTATTCTAAAGACCTGAAATGGGTGTCATTCCAGATCGACTAGAGAAAGAAGAGTTTATTAGAAAGATGTCAGTAGATGACGATTATCTTGGGAAGTTCTTGGGTATCCACAGTAAGAAGAAATAACTCAAGTTGACAAGCTGTATTGTGGAGAAATACAATATATCTCTGCAATTACAATTCAAGGTTGACCATTTGACCAATAGCGTTAATCACGAACCGACGTTGGCTTCACAACGCATCTTCCAGATGCCCAGTAGCGCTTGCTGTTAAGCACTAAAAATTTGGTTCTCCATAGGGGTGATACGTAACCGATCGGTCGGTCTTCCACGTAATAAACCAGTTCACTTATAGTTGCAGTTCCATCTACCTAGATAGGACAGATCGCCGGTTATACCAGCATACGGCGGGGCACATTATCAACTGCAACCAAGGAAAACGACCTGCTCGAATAATCTGGCTTCATCGATCGCCGAAGACATCTTTGCAACCGGTGACCTAGTTGATCCTTTCAAATCGTTCGCAATCGCAACCGGAAACGTTGAAGATTAGTGAAAAAAATGGCCAGCAGAAAACATCGGCCAGTTTTGTGTGCACGGAAGGCCCTGATACAATAAATCTCCTTGTCGTGGAATTGACGGCAGTATTAACGCTCGAAAGGTTAAACTATGTGGCTGGTTCGTCCACTTGTTGTTGCTATATGCAGCGTGTATACAATTTCTTCGTTTTACGTTGGTGACTGATGAGAATAAATCTAACTGTTAACAACTCGTAACATGTCTTCTTTTAGTGATGACTAAATCTTTAAATACCCCGCTTTCATTATCTGTAAATACAGCTGGAAAATTTGAAGAAATATTAACTAGTTATTGATAAACAGATTGGGAATAACACAACGTTACGAGCAAGTTGTAATACTCTACGTTTCAACCACCTCGGGTGGCCTTTCTCAGGAGTGTCAAAATCGATTTCGACACTCCTGAGGAAGGCCACCCAAGGTGGTTGAAACGTAGATTACTACAGCTTGCTCGTAACCTTGTGTTATTCCCAATCTGTTAAACAATAACATGTTAAACGCGACTCCCAATCTGTTCAACTTCATTCGTACTAAATTTGGTGCGGATATTTTACAAAATGTAAACTAGATTTGCGCAACGTCTTTCGTTGTAGATGCTGTGGTATGAACGATAACAGATTGTTGACTCCCTTGTTGGAAGCAATTGGCGTTCAGTCAGCCATTAGCCGGTGGTCGTCTCAGTGAACCAAAGAGAACACAGGGTTCTTCTCTCGTACAGACTCATCAGTCACCAGAAGGTTCAGGTGAAGAGAAAGAGGACGACTGCGCCTTGGTGCACGTTGACACGACGATAACGATTGCATATACGTCTTTTATCTTAAGGATCAGTGCCCTATGTGATTGCCTTGTTGCATATGCAATAATTCTCTTCGTGGACTGCATAACGTCAACCCATTCAGTTCATATTGTTATTTCAGGTCTACCCTAGTGTCCGATTTTCCAATGATGTTTGACCTCGTCGGAATGTGTCATTTACTGCTTGTACAGACTTACTACGCGTCATCAAATGTGACCCATACCTTCAGTGAACATAACAAATTGACCTAGTTCAGACATTTCTAGGCATATCGATATTTTTATACCAAAAATCTTCGAAAGAGCTGTTTGGTACCGCGTGGTCCACATTTCCATCGATATGGCTTAAAGACACACACACGAACGTTTTTAGTGTTCGCTGCAAATTTTCGCGGTCACATTAATACACCAGTGAGTCACCGGATCACCGTTTTGTCCTCTGGAATCAATGCGTAAGGATTGCACATTTGTATCCCAAAAGAGAGATGACCACCTACTACTAACGTAGCAGATGCCTACGTGAATTGCTGACAGACCTATTCGGTTTGCGCTTCTGCAAGAAGAAGTCACCTGTGCAGCCCATAGTTGAGCATGTTTGTTTCCTAGAAGAACGACAAAAATCGATGTTTTAACGGAGAAATTCACCTAGCATTTTGATTCGACAGAACTTTTAACAATACAGGAGAGATGTTCTAGTGACAGCATTTGCAAAGTCATGTAGAAAGTTCTGCAATCTTTGAGAGACGCGACACATAAGGCCGTTTGTGATTCCTATCATGCTGTTACTGGGATATATGACCGATGCTGAATAGACAGTTATGCTCATTTTTGTTGCTTTTCGCGTACTCCTACGTTGCTACTGATAGCTCAATCGATATTTCGGTTTCTTGCCTTGCTGATGCAAATTCGTTTTGTTTACAAACCCAAACCTTCATCGTTCAATGTGCGTTATGTTGTACGTAACACGAGAGAATTCGATCTTCCGCTAGCTGAAGAGCCAGATACTGCCCATCCAACAACTGTTGCTTCACCATTTGTTTCTGGACCTCACTTTTACCGCTGTGCTTTGTGATCAACGTGTTCTGTGTTCTACAGTTACAGCAAGGATGTTATTCCTGTCCGCTGAATTTTTGTTGCAACCCCTTCGTCACATTCGATGAAAACAACGGTCACAGACTGTTACTGACGTTACCCAACATACCCTTGGTTAAAAGGAATGCAGTAGTTGTACCAGAAATTACTTTGTCGTTTCAACGAATGGATGTTGTTGCTTTAAGCGTATCTTCTCAAAAAGTCCGCGATGCATAGCTGCCTGAGGTGTATTCTGGTTGCAGTTCGTGCTGGTGACAACGAATTTGCTTAAAGCAAGGTGGTACACCAATTGTTATTGTTTGCGTTGAATTCTGTGGATTTTTATTAATTCAAATTGAACACCAACCACATTCGATCACAGTCGTTGCATACAGATAAGCCTTTCGGCCGGCTCACAACGCCAGTAACCTCACATTAGACGTGATTTGCTACATCCAATTTCTTCGGATCGAACAGCTGGCAGATCAGCTGCCACAAATAATTGATTAACAGGTGATACGGAAGGAACGTCCCGGGGTCCACAGTTTAGCAATCTGGTTGGAACTGGTATCCAAAAAGAATCTTCGCACGTCAGTAACTGCATCAGGCTAACAGATTTTCACTCGTTACCATCCCTGCTGAAAATTCTGTGTGCTATAGGTTTTACTACGTGCCCGTTAGAAATGGCTAGCTAGTGAACAGTTGTCATCCCATACAGAACAGAACCGAACAAATCTAGCAAAAGGTTGAGATGCTTGTAGGCGTACAACGGTGCAAACATTCATTACTGTCCAGCAGAATACAAAATCTTGTCACTGATCGTGATTATGTTGACTGAACCACCTGACCCCATGACGTGAAAGGTATCATAACTTTGTGTGCTGTCACACTGATTGCATTCGTCTGTTTTTCTGTGTCTGTATGTACCATTTAAGTGACTAACTCTGTTTCTTATTGGTCTCCTCTCTCGCATCGCCTGAGGCCTACCGATATGACCTTAGATGTCACATGTTTGTTTGTGATAGATAAAACACAGCTGATTATAAATGATGGAAAACTGTGGTTTCACGATAAGTAATCATTTGGCGTGTAGTCTTGTTCACGTGTTATGTCACTCATGCAGATAAATACGCATTTCTCATGAACAGACGGCACGGTGAGGCAATTTTCTTGAGTTCAGGCCGTCACTTTCATCACATTATTGCTATGTCACTGCTGGTCCACACAGTGTTTGCAATCTTGGCTGATATTTCGGCTCCATGCCCGCGCATCATCCAAACTGTTCACTTGCATTTGTGTTACAGCAACTATTGTAGCGAGAAGGCGTCCAATAAAGCACAATCTTTATTGTCCAAACCGCTAGTCACATGCAACGCGCGCTCTCTCGTTTATAAGTCGCAATTCCAACCCGCAGCACCCCCCGGTTTCCGTTCCCACGTCGTGTGCACTTCTAACCGGTTTACGTGCGTGACCGGTGCCTTCTATCGGAGGGTTTTTCGCTTGCCATTCCTCGTCTGTTTGTCCGATTCCGTTGCGCGATGGCTCGTCCGGCTGCTCGTGCTGTCCGCCATCCACCCAGTGTTGGCCTTGACCGTATTCCAACATCGTGTCGAGATGTTCCTCTGAATGTTGGAAAAACCACGCCTCCGATCTGGCCGTCTGTCGTATTTCGCCTGCCCTGCCTCGCCCGTTGGTCCGATCTAGTCGAGCGATGACTCATCCGGTCGCGCACGTTGTCCTTGATCCGATCGCGGCAGGTTTTCGAACGTAACTCCCCCCACGTTGAGGTATTCGGCCGAGCGTTCGAAAACTCGCACCCCCGACCTGGCAATCCACCACACTATGACCCATTTTTCTCTTAAAATTATTCATCCGCTAGGTTTTTTGCATTGTCACACTTAAACGGAAATTGAGCAGGTGAACAAGGCTAACAACAATGATCTCTCGGAATTTCCAAGCAGATATGTGAAATGGTCTTACGAAGATTTTAGGATTACAAAGAATATGCTGCCTTACCTATTTCTATAAGCTAGATTGATTTACTCCAATGTCTATCCGTCTGACCGATTACTGTTTGACGACCTCCGGGCTGCATTGGGCCACCTCCAGTTCTAAGAAATCTCACACGTACTCAGCAGTGACGTTGGTGGATTCCCACGTGAACTGTTCCAGAAATCCTGCCGATCCTGTCGATCCCCTGAATCATTTGGGGGATTCCATATGAGACAGTGGGACGGGTGGATGACAGAGTCCAAATGTGAAATTTCCGAGCTCCTGGTGTGGCTTCGTAGCTCAGCTGGTAGAACGCTCGCCGCGTTCAGGCATGCTGTGTCTCTGGCTGGTTCGAATCCAGCTAAAGCCCAGAATTTTCACAGTTGGGTCTCATATAAAGTCTCACACACGTAATTCACAAACAAGAACTGTGGGTTCGGTCCGGCGGGCACTCTTGCAGGCAGTAACTCCATTCGCGTGGTCGTATGCATAAGGATGTACATTTAACATTCATCGTAACAATTGGTTAGCCTTCCGTGTGATCCAACTGAAAAACTCGGAATGAGTTACAATATTAGGTCACACATGTATCTCGTAAAGCCAGGTAAGACAGAAGAATGGGTGGGATATATATAACCAAGTTGCAGTCTTTGCATTGAGCTGTAGCTTGCTGTATCGAAAATCCGCTCCTCTCAGCAATTACTCTCTTATTCCTGCCTCCCTTCCACGTTCCAGACCATAATTGCTAAGATAGCCAACGTGTCTTCATGAATGCTTTACGAAATCGTCCGTAAGTTCGATGTTAGATTTGACCGATCTGCTTCGCAATGATTGGTAGAACCTTTTGAACTTCGAGGGCTGGTTCCAGTTAATGAAACCCTTGAAGTGTAAGACACTTTAGAATCGTGTTCCACTCCGCATACTACACCAACTAACTGAGACGTCGGCTTCTGAGTCGGATGCATTCCTTCGAATGATTTGCTCTTGGGATGGGCGGATGACCACCTATTACCTCACACCTAAGCTACATAAACCAAATAGGGCCCGAAGTACTATCAATATCAAACAGGCGTTCTACTTAGGTTTTGCTCAACATATTACTGACATTTTTGTGAGAATGCGTGAACATGCGAATTGAGCTAGGCTGATTGAACAGACGCGTAGTCACCGTAGGGCGGAGGTCCACTCTTTACTATCGTTGGCAATCATTATTTAGAATTTCCGATGGAAATAGAATGAAACGGAGGAGTAGCCTTCTCTGTTGCGCCATTAGTGGGACCCTTCTAGAGATAATTTTGGTGGTACATCACCAGAACTGGATCTTGGACGAACAGTCTGATCACTTCCAGAGGTCCGTAGTGTGCACCATGCATCAGCTAGAACCATACAGCCCGTTATATTTTAAAAGAAAAAAAGGAGATTTACGTAAAATGGGAGTAGAACAATGAAGTTGCATGCACATTTATGACTGGCAGGGTGGACACTGTCTTAGAGACCACTCGTCATAGTAAGTAACCAGGAATACCATTCTCCACCGAAACCAGTCGTGCGTTTTCAGTTGGACTGCATGGGGCCCAATAGAGCATTCACTCTTTTTCTCCATCAGACATTTCCTAGCGGCAGTACTTGAAATCCACCGCAATTTGTTGAAGACCCGGCAACAACAGAATTTTTAATGAAATTCGGGGTCACCTGATCCACTTAAGTAATGGAATTAATTGGGGAATTGTTTACATACACATCTACCATATCATACGTGTTCGCACTAAAGATGTGAAACGCCATATTCTGGCAGCTACAGAGATCACTGGAATCCGGCCACGGAGTCGAACGTTGAGTACGTTGAACTCTGTTACCTAAACTTACAGTTTATCCTGACCCATTGCTGCTGCAAAACATAACCAAAGAAACTTGGTAACTAAGTCTGAAACCCCCAGAGGATTTTGCTTTCACCGAATAGTAGGAACCACCCAGTCTTCTGTTAGCCACCACCTTCAAACTTCTTGTTTTAAAGGTGACAGGAAAAGAAGTGTCGTTGATACGGACTGACTTTTGCCATACAAAATTTTGAATTATCTGCTGGAAACACACAGACAGCCTTCATTCCCAGTTTCTCATCCAGTATGATATATCACGCATGCATAGACTATCAATGAAGCCACAACTATGTCAACTTGTTTTACCTACTTGACACACGTCATACATTCTGTGACAACAGGACAGTGTGATGTGATAGATTCTGCAAGCACAACTTTTACACTCATTCCGAAGGCAGCCTAGCCCATAATTACACTTAACTTTCCCATTCGCTGTTAAAATGTGCAGACCGAATGGACTGTACACGTCGACCATAGTAAACAGCAGCTGTTGCTTCACTGCGAGATTACGTTCGTGGAGGTTAGAATAACTGAAAATCAGCGTTAATAACGTAACTAATCCATGGAGTTTATGGACAGTGCACAGTTGTACGTCTCTGATGTGTTTTCTTGTACTGTGTTCGATTTTGACGGAGGAACAGTGTAATTGGCTGCGCCACTTGCACTTTCCAAAACTCGGACAAGCAATCGGCCATGTGCAAAAACGCATTGATCTGTTTGTACGACTGCAGCTACGAGTATAACTGTCTCCAAGCGGTTGATTAGGTGGGAAGGGAAAATAGTTCCACAACCAATGGAAACTTTGACGTCTGGGAACGAGACAGCGAGCACAACAGTGGAAGTGTAAGAGGACAGAACGCCAGAAAAACTAGAAAACGTTCCACTTTTAATTGCTTCCTGAAGGAGTATTGCGTTCTGTCACAAATACAGAAATACCAAGCCGTATTGTTTAGTGTACCTTTGGTGGCGTTTTGTCGTCTCCTGATTATCTGTAGTTGACTGACGGCTGAAATAAGATCATATTAGTGGTACTTCTGTGTCAAATATCCAATCAATTCTGGTTGGCGCTCGCTGGGCTGCGTTGAATGCACTTTATCAGTAGTGTACAACATTCCATACCTCGGAATCTTCATGTCCGTCTGCTCAGTAGGACTTATGTGCTTAGTTAAATCTCAATCTGGAACAGCAACCTGCATTCCTATGTTCCACAAAACGGTGAACAGATTTCCACATGTCAATAGGTACAGAGCTACGACTGATCTTCCGTAAGAAGTTTGAAACTTCTACCTAACCTTAGGAAACTGTTGACCTGTATCAGTTATCAAGCATTACATTTACAAAAACAGTTTGTATTTTTTGGAGCGAGGCGTAAAGGCATCGTAGCTTACAGTATAGGATTACCCAGTCCAAATACACGCAAAGTGAACCAATGGTAAACTTTCAATGTAAAGTTATAGTAAATGTTTCTGGTAGTCGTTGCAATTAAAGACTGCTACTGAGATGATGGATGTTCATTTACCTTGCTGAAGTCATAATCAAGCCGAGGGTAAGCGTGCAGTTGCATGGATTAACGAAGGAAATTTCAAGTGTTTTGCCTTTACCAGTGTCTTCTCTCTTTATTTTGCAAATTGGTAAGCAAGGCTTTACTACTAAAAGTCTATTTGCAACAACCTTTGGAATATGCCTACACCAATGTGCAATCCCCTTTACGGCAGAACATATGCTCTGACGTACTCTTTGTAAATCACAGTCTGAAGCTGGAAACTTTAGGAGAGATGATGGCTAGTTGAGCTCAGTGGCATGCTTGATTGAAGTGTCTAGGACATCAGGAATTTAGAATAGGATATTAAATAAGATAGGGTAAGAATAAAGTTTTGAAAGCGACGGCAGATCCGCTGGGACGAAGGTGCCTCACTGCTGGCCGTTCTCTTCAGGAGTCATGAAGATCTTGATTTTGGTGACTGAGTTTATGTTTTTCTGTCAACACTAAGCTGGGGTCACTTTTCCTTTGATGACCCTATAACAATGAAGCGGTGTGCACAGGGACTGGTGCACAACTATTAATAGTAATCAACAGGATGCTTCAGATGGGTTAATCCAAACGGAATTATTCAAATGACAGTCGTGAATTGCATGACAATTCGTCCACAACCAACGAAGAGGAAAGTTTCAACTTTGCAGCACAATGCCAGAACGAAGTAGCCAGATTCAGTGCTCAGTAACAGGTTCACAACAGATAAGCACGTCTAGGTTTACTAGCCAGAGGGTTCATCTTAATTTTCCTGTTGTTCTATTGTAGACTTTGTGCTCTATTGTCGGAAGCAACCAAAACTGTGGAAAGTATAAGTATCGCGACATAACAACATCGATTTTATTCCACTTGGACCCATGTGAACGCAGCAGGATCATAAACATACTGAATGCTCACGTTATACTGTTGTGTCATGGGAGTTCTGGAAAACTACGCAGATTAGCCGTTCTCGATGACAGATCTGCGCCTGAAAACAGGCCGATGCGATTGACTTGACTGTTTCGTAAGTAAGACATCCATGGTGCTAATCATGTTTGACTGGACGGTTCTACATACAAAACATGCTTTTTAATCAGTA